>AYEL01042940.1:0-32902 GCA_000484575.1 Olivierus martensii
CTTAAAAATCCTTCTATCTGCATAGGATAACATTAGCACCGACAATGTTTTGGGTGTATCAATATGGCGGATAAGCTCCGCCCCGGCTTCAATTTTGTTGGCCGGATTGAATAGACAAGCCATCTCCATCTATCTCTTACCTCCGTGGTTTTTCGTGTAATAAGTGTTCCAGCAAAATTTTTTCGAAACTAGTTCGAAACTTGTTCGATTCAAGACATGCGCACTAAACAAATGTTCAGAACTTATTCAGAACACGTTGCTGGAACAAAGCTATAACTAATTATTATTATTTAAAAAATTTTTCTTATTCATTAAAAGTAAACATTTATAAGCAGTGAAATTACATTAACATCTAATAAAATGTTTTAATTTTTTAAAATTTTTAAACGTTTAGAAGCAATAAAAAAAGCGTTATGCAATAAAAAGATATAAATTAACTATATACAACATATTTCTAAATTTTCTAGGCTTTGTAGTTAATTTTTATCTATCAATAATTTGATATTTTTAAATATTAAAATATCATTTTTCAATTTATAATTTTAAAATAAATCGAAATTAAAGTGGATTTTGCTTTAAACTAAATATTCAGTATAATTTAAACAAATTTTGGAATGAATAAATGTTTAATTTGTTTAATTAAATAAGTGAAGAAAATTACTTATTTATAGTGGATCGGGGGAAGTCGCCATACTTTAGTTTTTGACCCTAAACTTCGGCTACTCTCGCTTCCATCATACCATTTGATGGTAAAAGTTGGCATGGATCCATTTTATCGTATGAAGCTAAAATTATAGAAATCGATAACTGCAATTGGGAAAATAGAATTATTTGAAAGAATTACATACCCATAATATATCTGGAGATTAAAAAGTTAACAGCTGAATAAGGATTTCTTTCTCCCCCGGGAGTTCTGTATTCTTCATAAAATTGGCAAAATTCTGTTACAAATTGGTCATCTTGCTTAAGATTCAAATATCGTAGGATAATTTCTGGTTGTGCAATTGCCTTTTTAAACAGATCGAATGGAATTTCCTACAAAATTAAAAAAAAACATTCCATTCATAACTAGTATTTCGAACTTACTGAATAAATATTGGTAATATAATGCAACGTTTCAGCCTAGTTAGGTTAGATAGGCGTAGTTAAGCCACATATCGCATAAGGAATATTCATTATCCAACTACAACAAGAAGATCCACTTATATTCATGTTTATTTTTTTATAAGATATATTTTTCTTGGTGGTGTGGAGCAACGCGGAAGAAAAGTGAAATTTTAATAATTGTTTTAGTCTGTTCGATATTAATTTATGTTAACATTTCAGAACTTACTGAGTAAAATTAATTTTTATTTACAGAAAACTCAAGACTGCAACAAGAAGATTCACTAATATTCATGTTTATTTTTTTATAAGATATACTTTTCTTGGTGGTGTGGAGCAACGCGGGAGAAAAGTGAAATTTTGATAATTGTTTTAGTCTGTTCGATATTTATTTATGTTAACATTTCAGAACTTACTGAGTAAAATTAATTTTTATTTACAGAAAACTCTAATCACACGGCAAGAGGCAGACTTTAAGAATGAGTTTGAAAACCTACCATAATTTTTTCTAATAGTTTGTCATTTGAACTAAATATTTTTGAAATTATCACACGGCAAGAGGCAGACTTTAAGAATGAGGTTGAAAACCTACCATAATTTTTTTCTAATAGTTTGTCATTTGAACTAAATATTTTTGAAAATCTTGGATATTTTTTCTATTGATCACAATATAAATAGTTATATGATTTATTAAAGATTACAGCTCTCATCAAATAATTTCTGAAAATTTCTATTCACAAACTATATTACTTGTTTATACATTTTTCATTATTTTAGAATAATTAAATTCCTGAGACATTAAGTTTATGATATTATATTTAGCCATTTACACATAGCCTTCATTCAAACTTCTGTAATTTCTCCTTAATTATGTAAAAAAATATTTCATTGTCTTTTATAAAATTTAATAAAACAATTACAATTTAAAAATGATTTTGATGATTGTTCAATCTCAGGAATTTAATTATTCTAAAATAATGAAAAATGTATAAACAAGTAATATAGTTTGTTTCAATAGTTTGTGAATAGAAATTTTCAGAAATTATTTGATGAGAGCTATAATCTTTAATAAATCATATAACTATTTATATTGTGATCAATAGAAAAAATATCAAGATTCATTTGATTCACTATAACTTTCCTATAATAAATAAAACTAATTGTTGAATGCAGATTTCTAACATCTCTTTTAGGTTTAGAAATTAAAGAAACTGTTCAAATTAGTAGTCTATACTTACAGAATAATGAAAAGCTTTGCTTTATATAGCAAACAGACATAAAGCAAAGGTATAATTTGTGCTTATAAGTAAATTGCATATAACCTGAATGTAGAGAAAAAGTCTTTTTCATATTTCACTGTTGTTTCATGTCCTAGAAACTTGAATTATTTTCATAAAGCAAATTCAATAGATTCAGATTTAGTGTCAAACATGATGCTGACTTATCACTACCTATTTATTTCCTATGACATTACTATTAAGATAATTAAAAGTAACATAAAGCTGAAAGAGGCAAAGGCACTATCATTCAGGAGAACAACATATAAAATATAAAATACAATCAACAACATATAAAATATTTCAATATATCAATTCAATATATAATATAATATATATTATTCATACAATAGATGTCTTGTATTCCATATCATGGATCTTAAAAGCATGAATAGATGAAAACTAATATTATACATACCTGTGCAAAAGTTGAAAAATTTAATAAAGAAATTTTTACGAAGAGGGTTCAGTTTTTCATTGACAGTAAAAAAAATCAGAAAAATTTCTGAGAGATCTTAAGATCTGTTGCTTTGCAGCATGCTGTCATCATATCTCTGTGACAGCCTTGTGAACCACCATATTTATTCCTAACAAAGATTATTATCTTATTGATTTTATTATTAAAAATACATAGATGATTTCAGAAGAATTGATGACATTAAATATGCAATATTAATTATATTTTGGAAGTCAGTTACAATACATAAGATTCACTATTATTAAATTCAAAAAAAATTTTTTTGTATTTCATTAATATTTTTCTGATTGGCAAATCTTAAGAAATATATCAAGCTAAACTATATTCCTCCAATTTTAAATACAGTGACATTAGTCAAAACAATATTCAAGTCCATTGCTAAGTTTTGACATCATAATTAGGGTTTAATAACATAGCTGAAACAGAATTTCACTAATTCTGCTGTTATAATGATATCATGAGTATGTAACTGATCATTAGACTTTTCATGTTAAGGACATAAAAATGATCTGTACCATGTCAGTTTCAATAAGAGATGAAACTGCATGTATGATGATAAGTTATCTAGCTCACATATATGATTCTGTTCATTGTTGTAAAGTTTATATCACCATAAGAGGAAGATCACATTATCAGCAATCTGTAAATGTTTTAATAGTTGATTTTGTAAAAATTTGATTTACAGTACTTCAAATTATGAAATGCCAAAACAGAAATATCAAACTCTAAATTTTTGATAGATTTTCAAAAGTTAAAAGTCACAATATAAAGACTTTTAACTGATCCATATTCAAAAGATAAACATATAAAATCAAAATATGTTGATATGACCAGTGGCAAATTTACAGGGGGTGTCATACCCCACTCAAAATTTAAGCCAGCAAAATTTAATAAATCAGTTGAGAATGGATTGTATAATGTATATTTCTACAATATACAAAAAAAAACTTAATACTAATCAATAACATTAATAACTGAATTATTTTTATTTTGAAAACAAAGACTATATTCTTTACTGATAACATGATTGACAATTATTGATTAGCAATAGACATCATTTCCTATTGCTAAACTACCTAAAATCTGAACAATTGGTTATTAAAATTCTTCGGGCAAGTACACAAAATTGAAAACACCAAAATTCCAATAGTTAGCTAATATATGGGAGTCAAAATATTTAGAAAATTGCAATTGATAACTATTAAAATATTATTTTCAATTTTTAAGACAAATAGTAATATGTCAGAGTTGTCCTAGTTTAATTATGATTTGAATTTAAAAGAATATTAGGCAAAACAATAAAGATGGATGGTGCCTGAAAAAGTCTTGATTTCAATTGAAGGATATAGTTACTAAGATATGAGCCATTCACTTGCCAAATCAATTAACTCCACAAAACAAAAAATAGAGAAAAATGATAAAATAATATAAATTGTTTTTTAAAATTCCCTTTAAATATAAATTCAAATCAAAAATATATAGTTTTTTAAAATTCCCTTTAAAATATAAATTCAAATAAACATTGTCTTTTTAAAATTTCCTTTAAAATATAAATTCAAATAAACATTGTAGAATATATTACTACCAGTGTAGCTTTTATCTAACAATATATAAAATGCATAAGGTAGATATCCTTGGACTAATTATTATTTAATATCACAATTTTTGTGTAGCTGATGGAGTTAATCGATTTAGCAAGTGAAAATAAAAAATAATAAAAATACCGTCAATTTCAATCTTGAAAATATTTTAAAAAATAAATTAATGCAGTATAATTTCAAATGTTAAACAAAAGTTTGGTTGCTAAATAATGTCAGAGCATTGGTAGAATAAGGCTGAAAGCAAAGAATTATGGTTGATTCCCACCATAGATTTATTATACTATGGTTCCGACTATCCGCTGCAGAAAACAGTATGGTTAAAATCTGTCACAGATAACAATTCCGCTTTCGGGTTCCCACAGTCGCGGAAAGCTTCGCTTTCCCCAAGAATCTTAGTACTGTTCCCATGATTCATTTCATGTAAAACAAAATGGACGCTAAGCAATGGAATGCATTCACCGTTTACGAAATGATGTTAACAGCTGCAGTAAATGAGGAAACTGAAACAAAATCGAGGAAGGGAAAATGTTGGATCAAAAATATTTATAAGAAGAAATACAAACAATGTTTCTATGCAATTTTGATTAAAGAGATGAGATTTAATAACAAAGAATCCTGCCATCTTGACTGTTAAGGTTGCCAACAATTCAACGTCGCAAAATGCATGATTTCATTGGTGGATGTTATCTTGACGGATTTTACTGTCACATAAAAGTTGAATCTATCTAGAAGTTGGACAGTAGCGATTTTTAGGCCGCGGTATGATGTCAAAACTGTGCCGCTTTCGTCACATGCATATTTTTTGCCCAGTTCCATGCTAGCAGGAATCAACTTTTAGACACAGTCATCGAGTTATGGTCTCAGTAGACTCTCATTATTTTTGTATTTAATCATATTTTACTTTATTTAATATAATAAATTGTTTATTTTACAAAAGTGTTATTCTACTAATATTCACATATAATAGTAACCAATTAATTATTTTTTTATAACAAAATGAACAGCTTGCCATTTCACCAATATATACCATTTTATAAAAAAATACTTAACTAAATTCTTATTGTCGTATCCTAGACGAATAAAGAAAAATTTAAATTTACGCTACGGTGCCACCGTCTGTCAGATTAATAATTATTAATTTAAATTTAGGCTAAGGTGGTGCCATCTATTAATTAATAATCGAACTATTAATTTTTAACTAATTTCCCAAATTAAAAATTTGTCTTTGCCTGAAATTGAATCCGGACTTCAGGTTACCGTCCTGACGCCTTACTGTAGCGTAAATTTAATTAATTATTAATTTGGCAGTTAATTCTAAAGAAAGATCTTGACTAAAACTAAAAAAAATTATTGAATAAAAATTGGTTAGCCAAAACTTTTATATATGTAGTATCGCACCTTTCCTATATGTCTCTCAATTGATACCTCCAATTTAATGATTTTAATAGATGTCAAAATATAATTATAACTTTGAAGGGTAAATACAAAAAATGTCTTAAGCATAATATGACACTTACATTATAAATGTTTGAATTGCATTATTACCACGATTTACATTAGAATATGGAGTTAATCGAATTGGCTTCTGAAATAAATTATTTATTATTCACTGGCCAAAAAAAATTTTGTCATTTAGTGGTGTTAAGCCTAACTATTAGAAAAATAAAAAAAATTTTGTCATTTAATGGTGTTAAGCGTAACTATTAGGAAAATTTATTTTTATTACAAATAGTTAAGAGTCAACCAAGTACTGTGACACTAATATTTTAAAAAATTCAAAAACTGGAGTTAATCGACTTGGCTTGTGAACGGCTCATATGGCAAAGAAATTTTACATCTATTTTATTATGTATTTTACATTTATACAATCATTTATGTGTTATCTTTTTAATATTTTATACAGTATTATGTTATATTTCTAAATTTTTTTCAATTTTAAAAATAAAATAAAAATTTATGATTTAATTAGTCTTTTTGAAACTTTTCCTCCACTACTCAATGAAAAATAAAATTCAAAAATCTTTATATTTTTATATAAAAGAAACAATTGTCATTATCATATAATAAATTTTTGTATATTCAATTGGAAATCAATACTTACTGGAAAATTTTATTTAATTGGATGCTCATTCAGCAAATCTGTCATTAACACTCTCCCATTAAGCATTACTTGGGTAGTCCTGGATATGACACTTTTAAATATCAAAAATCCGGTGCATTGAAATTACTAGAATGAAAAATCTATGTTGAAAAAGCAAATATGAATTAATAAACAATTATTGATAAAAAAATAAGAGGACAAGGGAGTTTAAATGCTAAAATATTTTTCTTAAAGATTTTTAAAAATTAAGTTTTAAAAATTTAACATTTATGTAAATGATTTCGACTGTGAAGAATTTTATAAGTTTAACTAAAAATAATTTTCCAGTTATGCATTTGAAAATCAAACTCTGCCCCCTTATTTATAACTAGATATGTATGCATAAAAATATAATTTATATATGTATAAATATATGTATGCATAATAATATAATTTGGTCATTTAAGAATTCACCATAATTTTCTTAATGCTTTTATGAATAAACTATAATAAACAATATACCAATGGATTCATGCTTATGATGTTAAGTTTAAATTGAATAAGTACCAGTATGTATAACAGAAATTTGTAAATTTCGTTGTTGTATATCTGTTATTATATTATAATAGAAAACCACTGAGAACTACAAATGAGTATAAATTGAGATTCAATCCAAATCCTGTAGATTAAAATTTTCACACAGATATAAAATAATAATTCTACTTCAACAAAACTCTATAGTCATTTTTACTTAAAACCCAGAAATTATAAACAATAGTAGCATTAACGATCTTAATCACTTATAAAAATATTGATGTGAAATATAGTTTTAATTGCATAACCAAAAAAAATTTTTTTAGCTTATAAAATTCTTCATAGTCAAAATCATTTGCATAAACTGAATTTTTAAAACTTAATTTTTTAAAATCCTCAAGAAAAAGCTTTTAGTATTAAAACTTCATTGTTCTCCTATTTTTCATCAATCACTGATTTTTATTCATATTTGCTTTTTTATGCTCCAACATAGCATTTTTCATTCTAGTTTATTTAAATTTTGTAAAATTTTATTTATAATAAATTTTTATTGTTACGAAAGGTACTTTTTCAAGAAAAATACAAATTTATAAACAATTCAATTACAACCTTCTCAAAAATAATATAGACATTTTTCATATTCATAAAATTATGCCCATCCTTCACCTGATGACAGCCCCCCCAGCATATCTAAGATGGATAATGGAATGCTTCACCACTTAATACCTACCAGATGGAAAGCAGCATCAAACCACATAGAAAAAAATGTTAATAAATTAAGCAATGGAAGAGTAAGATGCTGGAAGATGAAGGATACTGATTATTGAATCTGATCAGAATTCCTTCCAAAAAAGTCAATAAGAATGATTTGCGATTCTATAGCATACTTCCATTCAGCCTACATTCTGAAGATTTCTATGTAGAAGGGTGATTGCCTTAGACTTCATTTGGTGTAATGCTTTAAAAAACTCACATTAAATTCTCTCAAAATCTATTAATTTTGAATTTATCATTGAAAATTAGAGTAATAAATTGAGATGTCACTGAATAATGTAGTGTTTTTACCATAATCAAATCAAAGCTGTATATAAAAAATCTTTTAATGTTTTTAAATTTCTGTATTTAATACGATATTTAATATTTTTGGAAAAAACCTAATTCCCATCATTATGAGTTTTCAAGAAATGTACCAAATGTGGTCTTATAGAAGTTTATTGTATATGTGATTATATGGATTTTTCAATATTAGTTGAGGTGTTGATTTTAAAAGTCAGTTTTTCAGCCTCACTGGGTCCAGAGAAATTACAATTTTAAACATAGTATCCTCAAGGATCTTTATTTAAATATACACTTCAGTCTTGAACCTGTCAAATTTATGAGTTTAAAATACTATTACATACATCTATTATTAAATACATTTAATAATACAGTGGATGCAATTATTCCCCTTGGCCTACTGCAAAGTGTGTTGGATTCTAATAGTTCATATTCTCAGATATTAAAATAGGAGAGTGATCTAAATACGACTTTTTCTTTTTTTTTTTGATATTACTGGTGGTTACTTATATATTTGTGAAAATAAGAATAATCCATATCGGTGTTTTGTTCGATATATAAATTAATTGTAAAGATAATGACATAAATGAATTACTCTGTAAACTAATAACTTTGAACTTGTTACATATAAGTATGTAAATGAGCGAGTGCGGCGGTCACTCGAGAATCGTATAAAAAAGACGACGCAATCGACAAGCATTAGAGGTGCTGAATTTCCAGACGTGGAATTGGTGAAGTTGACAATTGAATTTCTTGTAGGGATCGACTATTGATTGAAGTTTGTATCGGAAGTGGAGGTATTAGAATTTAAGTAGTATTTAAGGTTTGTTTCTTGTGAAATTTTGATATTTGAATTGGATTAAATAAGTTTTGTGGTTTATTTCATTGTGCTTTATTAACGTTTAAATAAAGCTTTTATTAACACTTTTGTAAGTGTTTTGAGTCTAATAAATTTATATTTTCTTATTATCTAACTTGTTTGAGAAATTCTTTAATTTATTATTGTAAGTTCTTACCTCGTTTGTTCGTTTTACTTCTAACACTTAATCGGCACTTTTAGTTATAAGTTCCGATCTCCGATTTTGTTTCGTCGATTAGACGTTACATTATTGTTAGATTGTATTGTAGTTAATTAGTATTAAGTCAGAACTTAGAAAAGACCTGAGCTCAGGCAGAACTCTGGAATTTGCAGAGTCGCTAACTGTTAGGTTTAGTGTATAATTATTTTTATTGCATTTGTTCAAATTCGCAACTTTGCATATTAAATGGAATGGAACTTCATAAAATAGCTCAAAAGTACATTTATGCAAATTTCTCCCAAACTATTATAACTAGAATAATGTACCTTACAAAATATTGTAGTAGAATTACAAATATTGCTTGCATGATCTCATTGAATGAACTAATGCTAAGTTACATCCCTCTAACTGCCAAAAATTGAAAAAAGTTTTCAAATTTATTCAATATTAAATGGAATGGAACTTCATAAAATAGCTCAAAAGTACATTTATGCAAATTTCTCCCAAACTATTATAACTAGAATAATGTACCTTACAAAATATTGTAGTAGAATTACAAATATTGCTTGCATGATCTCATTGAATTTAATGCTAAGTTACATCCCTCTAACTGCCAAAAATTGAAAAAAGTTTTCAAATTTATTCAAATATTATTCACACTTGTTTAATATATCATTATAAAATTTTCATTAACAGATAGAGCATTCAAAGAACATTCTAAAAAATGTTTCCCAAATATTTTAGACAGAGTAGGGGCTCAATTATGATTTTAAACAAAACTGTAGGCAGAAATCTTAATTATATGCAAATTTCTATATGAAATATTATAGTTAACAATATAAATAAAAAAGGTGTTTTAAAGCTTTTAGTGCATTTTTATTTAAAACAAATTGTATCCAAATCAGTCCATTGGAACTTTTCCTAAATACTACTGAATGTTTTTTGTTGTGATGCTAACTGTATATGCACACTGTAAATTCTCTGAGTCAGATGGAAACAAAATTTTAAATATAACCTTTCTAAAGAATAATTTATTCATTAAAAATAAATACAATCAAATTTGGTCAGCCAAAAGATTATATACAATTATACTTCCACTTATTATCATAAAAAGTATAAGTCCTTTATAGCACAAGTTTACAGTGGAAAAAGTTTAAAAAACCAAGAAAGTTTTAAAAAACCAGAGAAGCGCTTTCAGCTTTATTAAGCTATCTTCAACTCATTAGAATAACAGATTGGAACATAAGAATTAGAACTCGTTTTGAACATAAGATTATAGAATCAATTTAAAGATTAGAACGTGAATACGTGAATACATATTACGTGGTTATATAAGATTGTGTTTACATATTAAAATATAAATATGGGTACAAATAAATATGTTATAAATGATTATTATAAAGTAATTATAAGAAAACTAAAATTAAAATAAAAATAAAAAATTAAAATTTAAAAATTTAAAATTTAAATTGCAGTTAACACAGTTCATTGAGTTTATAGGAACCATTGTGGTGGAACCTTCATCGGTTGGTTATCATTTATGACATGTGCCTTCTTCTTAAATTTTGCTATGATTATAGCTTCCGCCGTCTTTATGTCTTCAGTCTTGTCGTATTTCTTGACCACCCGGGCTTGATCCCACTGGACATTTATGTTAAATTCATAGAAGTGTTTAGCTAAGGCGGTAGAAAAATTGGCGTTACTTATGTCCCTTTTATGCTCATTTAAGCGAATGGCAAGTGACCTCGTCGTACTGCCAATGTAGATTTCGTTACTGTTAGTATCATTATTATATATTGGGATAATGTAAACACCTGCTCGTTGTGTTGGTGGTAGGGTTGGCTTTATATTCTTTAATGTATGAAATGTGGTGTTAAGCCTTGTAAAAGGTAGAAATTTATCATGCTTCTTTAAGATGTTACTTATAGGTTTCATTGCAGCATGGTATACAACCGGTACCTAACCATTGCAAGAACTTTATTTATGCTTTAAACTTTTTCATAAATGTATCTGTAAAGTTAAAAATGTTTTCTATTGGTATTTGGAGACAGTAACAGAGAAGAAATTTATATAGGATCCACAGCTAAATCACTCGAAAACGAATCCAAGAGCACCGGACGGACCAAGAGAAAGAAAGAAGGACAACAGCCCTAGCGCAAAGGTTAAGTAGTTACGACGCAACACCGAAATGGAAAGACTCTAAGTTACTAAGTAAGATAGAGAACCCAGAAAAGCTAAAAATAGCAGAGATGGTCGAAATACACGAGAAGAAAGCAACAGGTAGTTACGATGCAACACCGAAATGGAAAGACTCTAAACTATTTAAGTAAGATAGAGAACCCAGAAAAGCTAAAAATAGCAGAGATGGTTGAAATACATGAGAAGAAAGCAACAGGAAAGTGTGTGATAAATTACAATGAACCACAAAAATTAAGCTAAGCGTGGCAATTTTGTTGTAAAAGACGGAATACACAAATAGCTCAGTGAAGTGAAAATTATATTTTAAGATATTAAACACTTTATTTATTTAATTTCGTAATAAATGCACAGAGGGTGAGATAATGTATAGTAGCTATACGAACTAAATGGCAAAAAGAACGCCAATCATACTCTTATAAAAAATCATTAAAATTTAAATCTCCAGAACTAGAGAACATTTGAATTTAGAATATAACGGAGATGAAAATAAAGATGACTGTTCTTATTAATGTTCTGTTGGATAATCTGAAATACTGAAGAGGGCTTGAGTAATCCAAAAGTACTCTATTTTCAATAAATCTAACGTTATAAAAGAACTAGTGGAGATAATTTACCCTGCTTAACAAGCTGAAAGGTAATTATATTTTAATGCTTCATTTTATTTCAATTTTATCAACTCTAAAAGCAATTTAAGCCTTGATTCATACAAAATGGAACGACTCCGCAATCCAGAAAGATTCAATGTGGAATACTGATGCTGAAACCAAATGGAAACACTGGTTACAGACATTTTTGAATTTTTTGTGGGAAGTTCAGGAGCTGACAGAAGAAGGTAAACTACAATTTTTATGTAATTACATATCCGTAAATGTTTTTCAGTATATCAATGACTCTGAAAGCTACAATGCTGCTATTACTGTCTTGGAGTCATTTTACATTACTAAGAAAAATGAAATCTTCACCACACACTGTTTAGCTTCTAGAGTCCAACAAGCAGGAGAATTCGTGAATGAATACTTACAGACTCTGAATCAGATCAGTAAAGATTGCAATTTCAAATTTGTTACAGCTAAACAATACAAAAATGAATATGTTAGAGATGCTTTCATATTAGGCTTAAGGAACCCTCGCATTCGAGAGCACTTACTAGAGAATACTATGATTACACTAGAAAATCCTTTGATCAGGCTAGGATATTGGAACTGGCTGAATGACACTGTCTCACATTTAGCTATTCCAAACTCAACAACTGTGGCTGCTGTAGAACAACAAGAGGACAACATTGAAGGGAATCATTCAGTGGCAGCTGCTCCTGTTCGCCCTGGAAAGTTTTTCTGTTGTGGGAACGACTACCATCTATGAAGACTCTATCTGGAAAGGGACGCATTATGTAAGGGGATATTATTAATGAGTATGCAAATCCAAACCCCTATGTGTCCCAACCAATTCTACTACATCTATTCATACTTTGGCTTCAGCATCAATTGTTCCTCATTGTCTCCATTGAAAGTCTGTAATTAAAGTTCTGTTAAATGGTGTTGAACTGAATGCGCCAATTGATATTGGCAACTCATTTACAATGAGACTCCACGGGTCGTGACTCGTCGATTTTGACGAAAAAATTTGTGCGTGCAGATCTCCACTAATAAAGTTCATTGGGCCAGCCATTCGACGCAATACTCAAGCAAACTCCAGAAAAAAATTCGTAAAGTTTGACCAAAACCAATTCTGACTTATATACGCGCCCTTTTAAAATACTACATGATGTAGCCGTAGCCTGCTCGGTAAGACGCGCGCTTCATATCTCAATGGTCGTGGGTTCGAGGCGCGATGGTTTTTGTTGTTTTTATTTCTTCAAATTTTCTTTTTTTATTTTGTTGTAAATTTATGGGTATGCTTTAATATTTATTTATTTTCGAAAATAAATTTTTAAAAATATTTTTATCATGGCTAAAAGCTTCAAATTTGTTGCAGTCATTTCTGTTATTAACGTAATATTATTCAACGCACTTTTTAAAGAATAAGTTACATTCAATGATAAATTCAGCTAATAAATAGTGCATTTATTTTTACTTGTTAGCATTAAAAACCGATTGCATTATATAGAGAGAACAATTATAATTTCAAATTGCAAAAACTTTATTTATGCTTTAAACTTTTTCATAAATGTATCTGTAAAGTTAAAAATAAAGTTTTTGCATTTTGAAATTATAATTGTTCTCTCTATATAATGCATTCGGTTTTTAATGCTAACAAGTAAAAATAAATGCACTGTTTATTAGCTGAATTTATCATTGAATGTAACTTATTCTTTAAAAAGTGCGTTGAATAATATTACGTTAATAACAGAAATGACGCAACAAATTTGAAGCTTTTAGCCATGATAAAAATATTTTTAAAAATTTATTTTCGAAAATAAATAAATATTAAAGCATACCCATAAATTTACAACAAAATAAAAAAAGAAAATTTGAAGAAATAAAAACAACAAAAACCATTGCACCTCGAACCCACGACCATAGGGATACGAAGCGCGCATCTTACCAAGTAGGCTACTGCTACATGGTATAGTATTTTAAAATGGCGCGTATATAAGTCAGAATTGATTTTGGTCAAACTTTACGAATTTTTTTCTGGAGTTTGCTTGAGTATTGTGTCGAATGGCTGGCCCAATGAACTTTATTAGTGGAGATCTGCACGCACAAATTTTTTCGTCAAAATCGACGAGTCACGACCCGTGGAGTCTCCTTGTTAGTTTTATAAATTGACATTTTGTAAACAAGTATCAACTTCACGTGAATCCTTACTTTGATAGAATAACCATGCCTAATTCCTTGAGTTCTGACATTACAGGCTGTTGCATAGTAACTGCGAAATTTCAAGCCCATCTATACACAGGAGTAGAAGTGTTAATCATAAAAAATTTCTTTACGGAGTTCCTGATCAGTCCTGATTTACTAAAAGACCATTCTTCTCTTGAGATCAATTTCAATGGCAATAGACCACCTTTTAAAATTTGCTCCTTAAATACCACTCAAGTTCCTCCCGTCTCACTGTTTTCTAACTTAAAACCTGACTGCAGATCAATTATTATAAAATCAAGATATCAGAGTAAAGAAGATAAACAATTCATAGCTGCAGAGATAAACAAATTACTTGAAGAAGGTGTAATTAAACTTAGTAATTCACCTTGGCAGGCTTAAGCATTTTTTGTGAAACGTGAACACTACAGGCATAGAATAGTTGTATATTACTCTCAGATAATTAACAAATTTATCATGCTTAATGCTTACCATCTCCCTAAAATCAGACACAAGTGTATGAAATATTCAGACACTTGTGAAATCAGTCATTGGTGCTAAATATTTCATATGTGCTTATATATTTTATAAGTGCTTATCACTAAGTACTGATCAAAGAATCTGAAAAACATTACATAGCTTTCGAAATTGATGGTAAATTGTATCAATTCTTGCATGTTCTCTTAAATGTGACAAACGGAGTTGCAAGCTTCCAGAGAATCATTGATAAAATAATTACTCATGAAAAATTAGAAGGTATCATTCCATATCTTGATGATATAACTATATGCAGGAAGAACCAGGCTGAACATGCCAACAATTTGGAGAAATTCATGGCTACCGCTAAGAAATATAATTGAAAATTGAATGAAGAGAAGTGTTTATTCTCTACAAATTCTGTAAAATTATTGGGATATTCTATAGAGAGCAAAACAATAATACCCAATCCTGACAGACTCACACCATTGATGAATTTACTGATCCAAAAGATACAGCATCTTTACCATAAGAACTAGACATGCTTTCCCACTATTGTCATTGGATTCCCACATTCTCAGCTAAAATCCACTCTTGCTTGGCAAGGTCCATCCCTTCTTCCAGAAACTGCTGTGAAAGCATTCAATTCTCTTAAGGCTGATGTTGCTAATGCCACTTTAGCTCCTATTTAAGACACTATACCATTTAGAATCAAACAGATGCTTCAGAATTTGCTATAGGGGCAGCCCTAAGTCAGGTTGAATGCCTCATTTCTTTTCTAGAACATTAAACCCATCTGAAAAAAAGCACTCATTTATTGAAAAAGAGGCCTATGCAACTGTCGAATCCTGCAAAACTGGAGACAATACTTAATCAGTAGACACTTTGAAGTCTTTACAGATCAAAAATCAGTTGCATTCATATTTGATCAATATCACAACAGTAAAATAAAAAAAAAAAAAAAAAAAAAAAAAAAAAAAAAAAAAAAAAAAAAAAAAAAAAAAAAAAAAAAAAAAAAAAAAAAAAAAAAAAAGATTATGCATTGGAAATTGGAACTTGCTTCAAATTTGACATTATCTATTGCCCCAGGAACAGAAATGCAACAGCTGATACAATTTCTAGAATAACTGCAGCCTTAAGCCCAGAAGTGAATTTAAGTGATTTGATTGATGCTTGTGTCATCCTGGAATCACCAGAATGTACCATTGGATTAGATCTAAAAATTTACCATTCTCTCTAGATCAGTTTTTTCATTCGTGACCCCATTTTTCATTACATGATTTTTCGCGACCCCAGGTATTAAATATAAAATAAAACATAGAAGTACATAAATCATTTACACACTTAAGATGAACACAATCAACCAACTACACTGAAAATACATATGTTGTCCTAAGATGAACACAATCAACCAACTACACTGAAAATTCATACGTTGTCAAGTTAAATGTTGGCATTTGTGAAATTACATAATAAACTGAAATTCAAGTATTAAATATTGGGTGTTTGTGAATTACATATAAACTGAAATTCAAATGTTTGAATTTAATTTTAGCGACCCCAGCATTTCACTTTGCAACCCCATTTGGGGTCACGACCCATAGTTTGAGAAGCACTGTTCTAGATGATATTAAAAGGGTCATAAAGTCATGCACTTGTTGTAAGGAATAAAACCATGATTCTGTAAAAGTGAAGGAAAATTGATCAAAGCAATGACTCCTTTCGAGAGATTAAAGCTAGATTTTGAAGATCCTTTACCAATGACTTCCAAAAATCGTTTTTCCTTACATTAATTGATGAATTCTCAAGGTTTCCTTTTGCAATTCCTTGCCTTGACATCTTGGCTATTACTGTCATAACCCACTTACAAAACATTTTCTCAATTTTTGGAATGCCAGCTTATATATATTCAGACAGAGAATCATCATTCATGTTCCAGGAATTGAAATCCTTCTTGATTTCACTTGGAACCAACTGAGCAATGGCATACAATCCTCAACGAAATGGCCAGGTGAAAAGATAATATGGAAAACCATCTAGCTGGCACTTAGATTGAAAGAGATAGCAAATGAACACTGGGAAGAAGTACTACAACCTACCTTGCATTTGATTTGCTCCCTCTTATGCATGGCAACCAATGCTATCCCTCATGAACAAATGATTTTACATGCGAGAAGATCCCATAATGGTTGCTTTCTATCCACCTGGCTATCCCATCCCAGCATGGTGCTAATGAAAAACCATCAACGTACAAATAAATACAAGCCTATTATGCAGGAAGTGGAGCTCATTGAAACCAACCCTGACTATGCTCATGATAGACTCCCATATGGACAGAAACCAGTGTCTCAATATAACACCTGGTATCTAGAGGTGACTATGATAATCAACTGCCCCCACCTTCCCTTACTTTTCAGAAGTCCAAATCACCCTGTAGAATCTCCCCAAGACAGTGCCTTATTGTGTTTGGACAATCAACTGCTCCTGCCTGACAGTCCTAGAGGGACTACTGAGAATTCACAACATGATGCACTGCCACGTCTCAGCAGAATAAAACATCCATCCTCCTACTTGGCAGATTATGTAACTGGTTAAACAACTAAAGGGAGAGGGTTAATGTAATATGATTTTTGGATGGCTACACTATGTTGTGTCGTGAACTGGCAATACTCATAGATTGTTGACTATTTCCCTCTCATACACACACAGTATTGCAAACTTGTCTCTACTACTTGTATCTTTTGAGTTAATAAAAGTTTTGTAATAAGTTTAAATGTTTTGTTTTATTTCACTTTTCTGATTTGCTAATGCATATAAAAACCTAAAACTTTATTTACACACTCTCTCTCTCTATGTGTTATCTACAGATTGGAGGTCAACTGCGATTCTTCTCCACCATTCTCTATGTTGGGCCTCTCTGGTGCAATCCTCAAAGCTAAGATAATTTCACTCCTTGATATTGCTGAACCATGATGTCCTAGATCTCCCTCTTCCTTTTTTTCCTTCCAGGATATCTTTCTGAAGGCTGTTATGTCTTATGATGTGGCCAAGAAAAGATATCTTCCTTTTTTTTATGATCTTTATCAAGGTCTTTTCACTTCCCATCATTTCCAGAATTTCCCTATTTGTTTTCTTTTCTGTCCAAGAAACTTTTAGCATGTGTCTATAAAGCCACAACTCAAAAGCTTTTAATTGCTCAAACATCTTTTTATTTAAAGTCCATGTTTCCACTCCATAGAGAAGGGTGGACCAGACATAACATTTAAGGAGTCTCAGTCTTGTAACTACAGTAAGCTAATTTCCCTATTAGAAAACAGTGTTTTCATATTAACAAAAGAAGTTCTTGCAATCTCAATTCTTCTTCTAATCTCAGCTTCACTTTTCCATCTTTTGTTATTAGTTGTCCCAGATAAGTGTAATTCAGAACTTCTTTCACTGTTTCACTGTCCATCAATGATGATTCTTGCATTATCGTTTTCATTATTTCTCGCAATAAGAATTTTTTTTTTATTGTTCATTAAATGCACAATAGCACTAGGCCTAAAAATCTCAGCCAAATGGCTGCATTTTAAAGAATTTGATATATCACCTTGGAAGATCCAGATTCAATTCCAAATCTCACATCTTCAGTTTTTCTAAACACACATAGTGACATAGTGATTAGAGGTTAAGAAGTTTTTCTAAATCACACATAGGTGCACTATGTGTTAATTTTTCTTTTAGAGGTTAAGAAGTTTTTCTAAATCACACATCAGTGCACCTATGTGTTAATTTAGGTTTTATATATCTATTCTAATTAGTGTTGAACATCGATAGAAAAACATTGATATTTAACATTGATAAAACCATCAAAAGATAACATTGATGTTATTTTTTTGTGCATTGTCAGTAGCTGCATTAACATATTCTTCATCTGTTTCTCAATATTTTATCAACTGCTTTAGTTTATTAGCTACATACTTGCTAGAATTCTGTTCCTCTAATATAAAAATATCCAATTCTACATTGCATAGTTTATTTTCCTCATGTATAAAGTGGACAGTCAAACTAATGTAACTCCTCTTATGGATGTCTATCCATAAATCAGTTGATAAACATTATATATCTAAATACTGTGGACAATATTTAGACATATAATAAGCAAAATTTCTGTTTGAGCTGTTTTTTATTATGGATATCATATTACTATATTTATCGGAATTAATTGTTGGTCGAGAAGGAATTTTGTACGAAGATGCCATTGTCTTTATGAAATGTTGAAAATCTTCACGATACTGAATGACTTATTATCTTTACACACCATAAATATAAGAGCTTGATTTACCTTATTTTCTGCAAATTCACTTGATTTGAATTCCTCAATGCTTCTAAACATCTCAGAAATTTCTCTGTTTTCCTGGGAGAGGTTGTGTAGATGATGCTTCGTCAGTGTCTTGATAACATTTTTATTCCTTCTGCAAGTTTTCTGAATTTCCAAGAAATTATGGATGTTTCAAGATAATACCTTAAATTCGTGGTATTACCACTACTTTTTAGTTCTTTTGAATAATATATGCAAGTTGCAGAATTACTTTTATTTTTAGCAAATGTTGCGGAGGCATACTTACTGAGATACAAAGGCATAAATACTTTGAAATAAAAAAAAGAAACCAAAAGCGTTTTGAATATTAATTAAATGACGATAATAATGTGTCTCACATGACAAATATAAGCACTAAATCAATATTGCCAGATGCATTGTTAGATTTTCCTAATGCAAAACTAAAAATTAAATAAAATCATCACCAATTATAAAAATTTCATTTATAAAAATATTATGTAATATTACTTAACTTAAACGTAATTCTATCATTATAAACAGAAAAACATCAATGTTTAGGAAAACATCGACATCCAAACATTGATGTCAAAAACATCAAACATCGATATAAAAACATCAATGTTTTTAAAACATCGATGTTCAACACTAATTCTAACTATTATTTTGTAGAAAATTTTCATTTTGAGATATAAAATAAAAATATGGAATATAATTGAGAAGTTCGAATAAAAAGAGCACATTTAGCAGTGTAGTTTCTCAACATAAACTTTAATTAAAACAAAAACGTTTTCAGTATTTTAGATACCAAAAACATTTATAAATTAAAATGCTTTTGTTTTAATTAAAGTTTATGTTGAGAAACTACACTGCTAAATGTGCTCTTTTTATTCAAACTTTATGATTAGAGGTTAAGCAGTTTATTTAACTTTTATATAATTTTAATTGAGAAGTACTGTAATGGTGAATTGCCATAAAGTGAGGTATGCCTGTATTTTTATATAGATCATCATACTTACATAACTTTCTATAAACACTATTATCATTCTTGTTGTGTTTCAAAATTCATATTTTTCTTTTGATTTGAAGACAGAAGTCAAGTTTCTCATAACCAAAAAGGATTGTTTTAAGGATATTAATTTTATTTTCCAAGTCATTGCAGTGTGTAATTAGTGGAAGCAAGACAATATCAAAAATATTGTTTTTGCATTGTCTACTTCTATCAAAATATCAATAAGATTATAAAGACAAAATTTAATCTGTTAAACAGAAAAATATTTAATTTTCTCTGAGCATTTTTCTTTAGCAGTTTGTGTTTTGCCTTTATATTTATTTAATACAGAATTTATCTGTATATCGTTTATTTATAGGCTTGCTAAATCTGTTTCTCTTTAATATTTAATAAATGTGATTTTATTATATTTTTGTAACAACATTTTCTTGTATGAACATGAAAGAATCAACAACAATAATCAGATCAACAGACAGAAAAATAATACAACTATAATTTTTCTAGTGCTGCTTTGAGTCAATTTTATTCAGCACTGATTGGCAGTGATGTTGTCCAGATGAATCATCTGATATGTATGGAAGTAAATAGGCAATGATTTGTTTTATGTACATATAGATAAGAATATCTTAAGCTATTTCATATTATATAATATTTAATTGTAAGTAAATTTTTTATGATCTTCAAAGTTATTATTAATACAAAATTCACTTAAATTTTTAAGCTTATAAAATATATGAATTTAATATTATAAAAAATTAAGTTAGTATTCTATAGTATGGCTGATGAAGGACAAAAATATTATTTAATGTTTGAAATATTTCCTACATTTAATGCATTGTGATTATTGTTATAATTTTTTTTATAAATTTTATATAAGAAATATGTTATTTATGTTTTGAAGAATATACACTACTGTTAATCTGTTAAAATTTATTATTAATTCTTATTAAATTTGCAAAACAACTAGGAAAATACTTTTCAAACTGAAATATATAACGAACAGTTTGAAAAGAACTAATTGTCTACTTTCTGAAAATATCATTTATTTCAGAATGATCAAAGTTAATGAATTAAAATATATATTATTAAAATCATCTTCAATGCAATTAATTTAAACATTAAATTATATAATAATAAAAGTGCTTGCTGTACAATGTTTTATTTCAGGTCCAACATCTCCAGATTTTTTAAGAAGGGTCCACACTGAGCCTGTTAACCCCAGCAGTGCCGGATCTAAGCCGACTGCATCCAATCAGGCCCTACGCTTGAGAGGGCTCCACATTGAGGCCCGAGCCTGTTAACCCCAGCAGTGGCGGATCTAAGCCGACTGCATCCAATCAGGCCCTACGCTTGAGAGGGCTCCACATTGAGGCAAAATGAAATCATGAAATGGATAATAAACGAAGAATAATGGTTTAGATTTACTGTTATGGCTGAGCTTTTACATCCCAGCCTTCGAATATCTAAACATCTTCAGATTTTTTAGGAAGAGTCCACACCGAGCCTGTTGACCCCAGCAGTGGCGGATCTAAGCCAAGTGCATCCAGTCAGGCCCCGTGCTTGAGAGGAATTCACATCGAGGCTAAATGAAATCATGAAAAATAAACAAAGAAAACATTTTAAGGTAAATCATTCAAAAAATTTCATGGATAAATATCCATGAAATTTTTCCTGGATAAATATGCAGAGAATTTAAAAATGTTCAGGTCACAGAAAATATTCCAAAAATCTGCTCAAAATATAATTCATCAGATAAATAGTATTTTTTTATTTTTGAGAGAATGAATTACTGATGTTTTTTGCAGATCCATAAAATAAACAAATTAATTTTATTTTATCTGTTGAAACATGTGGGAAAAAATTTTGTATTTAAATTAACCTCTTCAGTGTCATCGAATTTTTCTAATTAAGTCTAATCAATATACAAAAAAAACAAAAAAATATAAATTTCTATATCTTGCTTAATTTTCATTGAAAATTTTCATAATTTATTATGTTTTTTATTATGATTCTAAGGATGTAACAAATATTTTCGAATTTTATTTCTTTCACAATTTTTCATTCATCATATGAGATCGGAGAAAACATGATTTTTATATATGAAATCTTAGCCATCCCAACAAAATATTTGTTTTTTTTGATATAGTGGCAAGTCTTCTGAATAAAATGAGGTATGAATGAAGAATGTCGAACAGTAATTTTAAAAATTATTGATAAAAAACAAAATATTACGTAACTTTTAATTAATTAAGTTAGTTAATTAATTAGTCTAAAATTGACAAAAATTTATTAAAATATTGTCATTTTTTTTAATAAAATATATTTATTGAAATATTTTTTCTTCATTTCAATAATTTTTATTTTAATATTTTATAAATTTTCGAATTTATAAAAAAAAACATAACATACACGAAAAATCGTCTACAATTCTACATAAACAGCTATAATATTTTCTACTTTACTCTAATTGGCCTTGAGATAGTTTGTTGACACTCTACACCCAATACCACAAGCAGCGCGAGAAAGTAGGCTTGGCTGCAATTTCCCGTGAAACGAATGGTCGTCAGAAAACAATAAAAGTGCCATGCCCCCTTTTATTGCCTAGTTTGTTTACATTACGATTTTCTCGTATTTTACAAAATTGTGTAAAAGCAAAGCCAAAATAAATAATAAATGAACAAATAAGTAAAAATATTCTATATTTTAACAGAATTACAATAAAAGACCAAATAAGTAAAAATATTCTATATTTTAACAGAATTAACCAAAATTTTTGTATTATTACAAAATTTTTTCAATTTTATAAATTTTACAGTTCACCATAGTAAAATTCCAAATTTTGCTTAAAATTTCAAAAATAAATTTATCTCATCCCAAAATCAAAATAAGATACTAAAATATAATAGAATAGAAAGCAGAATCGATAAGATTTGATGAAAAATAATTCAAATTCTCTGAATATAATCCATTCTCATTTTCTATACTTAGAACAGAACTAAAAAAGAAATTTCGGCCCACCATCAGAGGCACCTATTTTTATCCAATAAACACAAAAAAACTGCTCCACGATAGCTCCACTGTATAATTCTGGATTGAATTTTATTTATATGGCTTTTTATTGTTTTTTAACGTTTTTTTGTTCTACCATCTTGATGTCTTTTCACGACAATGGCACTCAATGGGTTAATACTACGTTTGCAGATTCCAATGTATTCTTATCTAATATTCTGAAATATTTTCTGAGTACTCAAATAAATTAATTGTGAGTGAATCATTTTAATTAGGATTAAGTACACATACTATATGTGAATGTTACCAGAAAATATTGAAAAAAGTTTCACAATTTAAGTGAATAATAGAAGGCTATTAATTGATCTTGGATTTATGATTGAAGTAAATGAAAATCTGCACTTTTACATAAATATAAGTCTGGAGGAGTCTTAACCATAGGAAATGGGTTATAAGTGGAATTTGCAGAATAAAAGTGAATATTTTTTAAAATGATATGACATTCATCAAATGAATCATTAATTCTGTTCTTGCCAGGAATGTTATTGAAGGTTCCACTGTTATTACTAATAATTGATGAAGATATAGACAATTGCAATAATTAGTTTATAAATATTTTAAGGTAAATCATTCAAAAAATTTCATGGATAAATATGCAGAGAATTTAAAAATGTTCATGTCACAAAAAATATTCCAAAACTCTGCTTAAAATATAATTCATCAGATAAATAGTATTTTTTTTATTTTTGAGAGACAATGAATCAATTATATTTTGCACCCTGGTTTGACAAAATTACTGATGTTTTTAAAGTTTTTTTTAATTTTCATAAGTAAGTTTTATTTTAATTTCTTTTGTGTATTTTCATATGTTGATTTAATTTGTCTAAAATGAAAAAAACTAAAATCTCTCCATTATGACATATATATCATAATTATACTGTATTATTTTGCAATGTTACTGCAATCATGTTTGTTATTTATTGAAAGCTATAAATCTTTGGTGAAAGGACTCGGATCCTTCAGAATGGTAAGCCACAACTTTATCACGCAGCCATCCAACCGTCAGAAGTCAAAGGATTAATTAAAAATTGTGTTTTATTTATACATATAAGCCATATTTTGAGAGGCCCTCATGAGAAATATCCAATCGGGCCCTGCACTAACTTAATCTGGCAGTGGACCCACCAAAGTTTTAGTAGGTCATGCACTTGGTAACTGCAGATCAGAAAATGGTGTAAACTTAAACAGGGATGTAATGGCAGTGCTATTTACTAGTCTTTGATTAGAAAACATTGTAAAAACTGGAAAGACTGAAAATGTCTCCAAAAATCAATACTTGCAGTTGTTTAGTAATTTCATAAAATATTCTTTGCAAGAAAACAAAATTAATCATTAACCACAATAATTCAGTAAAAGCATTAATAAAAAAGAAATGTTATAGGAAAGTATTGAATGTTTCATCAAAAAACAAAGAAAATATAAAAGAATTTGAATTCAATGAAAATGCCATTTCATAATGTTCATAGAAAAGTAACATTACTAATTTGTCTACTGGATGGCTGCATTATAAAATGTTAATTTACAACTTAGAGGACTGGATTCAATTCCAGCCACATGTCAGATTATTTTTTGATTGGAGTTAGTTCTGAATCCATGAATCTCATCCATTATTTTGTGAAGAAGTTAACTCTGACCTATCCTATTATTATTTTATTATGCTCTTTATTATTTCTTATTATTTTCATTATTATTTAACGTATTATGTTTTAGTTTAAGAGTTAATTCACTTTTCACATTCTCCCTCTCACCCGTTAGAAGTTACGTGTTATGGATTGGAAATCCGTCCCTCCACGAACTACCTCAATTCTTGATGTCACCCATTCTAAATAATTTATCACTGATCTGACGTGGGAATATAAGAATGATCTCTTATCAATATTTTATTTGGTACATAATTTAATTTGTAAAGAGGATGACATGAATTGATTGCTCTGTAAACTAAGAAATTTTACTTGTTGCATGACTTATGTAAATGAGACAAGCTTGGGACTGTAAAAGTCACTTGTATAAAAACATATGCATCAACTGACACAGAGAGGTGTTTTGTATTGAAATATATTTGATTTGTGACTTCTAACTTTCTTGTAAGATCAACCATGGCTTAAGTTTGTATTGGAGGTGAGGTATTAGAATTAACTAATATTTAAGGGTATATTTATTGTTTTTTTGAATATTTGGATTCTTGAATTTTGATGAAACAAGTTTTATTGATAACTTGATTTGGTGCTTTATTATTGATTAAATAAAGTATAAACCAAAGCTTAAATAAAGCTTTGGTTTATACTTTTTTGTAATTTTGAGTCAAATTTTATATTTTATTATTTAAATTTGTTTTGAGAATTGATTCGAGTTATTAGTATTATTTTCTACATCATTTTTCACTATTTAGGTATAAATCTTGTTTGATACTTTAAACCAGGGCTGTCCAATAGGCGGCCCGCCAAGCCATTTTGTGCAGACTGCGAGGCTTTCACAATTTGTGATATAATATTACTTTTTAATATTTTTTCACTTTTATTTATTACTTTTTTGAGAGATTAATAAAAAGAATCCTAAAATTGAATTATATTAACTCAATTAATTAATTTTTCTTAATTATTAGTAATTATTTAATGATCAACAAACTATCAGTGACATCACATTTTTATAAGACTCAATCACGTCAATTCTAGTTTTAGCTGTTTCAGTTTAAAAGTATGACTGTATATTAGTTATTTTTTGGTTTCTAACACACACATTTCAGCGATTGTATGACCGTTGTTGTGAGATTGTGTTATAATTTTATTTTACTGTTTACTGTAATTAAATTTAATTTTTATTTTACTATGAGTTCGTTGCATTTTGAAATGACTGAGAAAAAACATAAAATAGAAAATGAAAATTGAGTATATTATTAGCGGTAGGAAAATGACTTTTTTCATAACAAATCACATAGGTTAACTGCTTGGTTTAACAAACGTTTTCCTAACTTTTGTGATTTTGGTTGAAAAGTAATATCAACTGTAGTACTTATTTGTCTGAAGGTGCATTTTCTAACATGAAAATTGTTAAGAATCGATTCGGAACCTGCCTTAAAATTCTTCTTTTACATATTCTGCGGATAACTAAACAGGAATGGATGTAAATCCAGCTCTTGTAAACGCTGCCCGCCCTCATTTATTACATTAAATAAGTACATACATACTATTTTTATAATTTTTAACTGTTTATATTTTATAATCTTTTTGTTTATATGTTTATTGGATGCAATCTGGTAAATATAATTTTTAATAAGACTTGTTAATCTGGAAATAAAATTGGTTTCCAAAAAGCGTTATATTTATGTGTTCCGTTTGTTGAGACAATACCGTATCAAGTAACAAAGCCCCCTTTTTTGTAACTGCGGCCCTCCATATCTCTAGTAAACACGATTATGGCCCTCAGGTTCATTAAAATTGGACAGCCCTGTTTTAAACCATAAGTTTCCTTGTTGTTTGTTTTTGTCGAATAGACATTAGTTATTGATAGATATATTTTAGGAAATAGTAAAAAGATCTGAGCTCAGGCTGGACTCTGGATTTGCTGAGTTGTTAGAATCATTAGGTTAGATTATTATTGTTGTTATTAGTATTTTTGCATATAGTGGACTTTGCAATTTTATGACCAATCCCATCACATGATTGGCTGTATTAGTTGATTGAATATGTTTTATGTTTCAATCATAAGATTCTGGAATTGAATCTATTTTCTATTTGAAATCAATATATGAAGGGTCCCCATGTGGCATAAAACAGGAAAGATGATATCGGTACCAGTTATAAACCTCCACATTAAAAAAAAGCATGCTTTAGTCACTTATAAAATATTTGCTCATTATAAATTTCTTGTAAAAGGGGTTTGAAGCTTGTAAATTGAATTTTCGGTACAAATTATTTTTACTTTTAAAATTGGGGTCTCGTAAACCAGGGTTGACCTGTACATTATATTATCAATATTTATTTTCTTTCTCTTGAACAATTGCATATAATTTAAAAGTAGTAATAAATAATGAAAATATAATGAAATTTCAGAAAGTATTAGCAGATATTATTAATAACAAAAATTAACACCAGAGTAATATAAACTTGATTAAAGTGATAGAAATATTAAATTACCAAGAAAAAATATTCCCAGCAGGCAGGTAGTATATTCCAATTAATGGAAGAAACTGTTCCCAATTGATGTCAAAGACTTATGGAGAAATGGTACCTATACAGAAAAGGGAAATGCAATGGTAATGGAATAGAAAAATAATAGTAATATATAGAAAATGTCATGAATCAAAAGAGATGCAGAATCTCAGAGAAAACTCTAGAATGGATAGAAAATTATAAAGAAAACTATATTTTAAATTAATTGAGTTTTATTTATGTTATTTCTTATTTATAATTATATTAAGTTCATTTCAGATATTAAAATGTTTTGTTTTAGTTATTTTAATGTATAACCATAAAACTAAATTGAAGAACTGCTTTGATTTTTTTTTTATAAAAAATTATAATTGCTAAATTCAAACTATTTTAAATTGCCATTTCTTAATAAGATGATTTTTATTTTAAATCTGTATAGCCTAAATTAATTGCATTTAAAAATTTTTCATATTACCATTTTCTTATTTTATTATTATTGTGTTCCTGTGTTAATTTTTAAAAAATATTCTATCTGTATTAATGTGCTAATACATGAAAAAATTACCTTTAGTGTGCTAGAGTTTTGAAATCCAACAGTGTTATTTCCATGACTTGGTGATGCTGATAAAAGATTGACAGATGTTATTGTAGGAGTTCCACAAGTAGTAGAAAGATGTCCATTATTAGTAGTTTGTGTTGTACTAGCAGCATAACTATTGCATCGAATTGGATGAGTAATAGGCGTATTTGGTCTTGAACTACTTGGAGTTAAACCTGCCATCTTCATTTGAACAATTTTCTGACAGGCTAATTAAAATAAAATTATTATAATGCAATAGATATTAAAACATAAATTGTATATTCATTTAAATTTTCATAAATATAAAAAATAATTAAAACTATTTTTTGAAATTTTTATTTTTCATAAAAATTAAAATTATTTTGAAAAATATTAATTTTAAAAGTATTTGCCATAAAACATATATTATAAAAGAATAATAATCATCATAAAATACTTTACAATTATATAATTTAATAATTCTTGAAGATTGGAAACAAACTATCTAATTATATAACATAGAAAACAATACTAAGAATATTATCAATAATAATTTATAGAAATTACAATTTCTATAAATTATTATTTTTTTTTATCACAGAAAGTATTACTATATCTCAGGACAGAGGGTGATGGGAATCATCATATTCTAAATGTATCTATATATAATAGTCTAATCCTTGAGGAAAAAAATATTCAAAACTAATAAAATCCAAATTAATAAATTATAACAATAAATTACCAATATCAAATTTTAAAGAACAAAATGCAAGGCATTATTGTAAGATCTAAGAAATCATATTACCTTTGGATAATAAGTACTTTCATATAAAAGAAAAAAATACAATCAATAACCAAGATTATTCATCATAAAATAGCTATGAAATACAAACTATAATCACAATTTCATAAGCATAAAATATAAGCTTTCAGCAGTTGTGAAACTCTTAAAAAACTATACTTTATTTACTAGCTAATGTTTAGCTAATAAATCAAGTATAATGTTTTAAGAGTTTCACAACTGTGAAAAGTGCTATTACTTAGTTATAGTTTTAATGTAGAGAAAGCAATTAAATAAAAAGTATGCATGAACAAAACAATAGTTTATGAATAAAGAACAGTTTATTTATTTATAGAAATGAAAACATAGTCTTTAAAATCAAGCAAATTACAATAATAAAGAATTTATTTATTGCATAATTTCATCCCACTTCTTATTTAATCATGAATAACATAGCACATATCAAAAGTGGAAATAAACTTTAATAGAATTGAAGAACTTTCGGCTTTACTAAGCCATCCTCAGCAACTTACAAATAATATATAAATAATAGAATGTTATTTCAATGCAAAAAACTTAATAAGAATAGAATTTAAAATAAAATATTATATCATAACATTGTAAAAATATTTACAAAATAAATTCAAGTTATATAAAAACAAACTTGAATACACAGAAATAATAAGTATTATTATTTCTGTTTATAATTATATAAATAGATTTTTAAATATTTTTTACAATGTTATGATATCATATTTAATTTTAAATTGTATTCTTATTAAGTTTTTTGCATTCAAATAACATTCTATTATTTATATGTTATTTGTAAGTTGCTGAGGATGATTTAGTAAAGCCAAAAGTTCTTCAATTCTATTAAAGTTTATTTCCACTTTTGATATGTGTGTTGTGTTATTCATGAATTTATTTATATACAAAAAATATTAAAGAATTTTTATTTATCAAGTTGCCTTACAATGTAGAATGAATTTTAGGTATTCCCTGATTTATGCAATGCACTTATGTAAATTTGACTTTATTTAAAATATTTTCTGTAATTTTTTTATTTTTTTTTTAAAGTATATAGTATAAATAGCTATTCTGTTTATAAGTAACAAGTTTGAAATTTTAGTTTAAATTATTAAAACTTGTGATAGATGGATTATTGTGGAGGTTACAATTCCTTTACAGGTTCGTACAAAAAAAAATATCAAACTCCGCTGCATGTTCCTGAAAGAATGGTCTCCGCACTCACGTGTTGGCAATATGATTTAAAAAGACAACGAATAGCATAAACATTAATTTATTTAATTAAATAATACAAGAGATTTGGGCGTGTGATATACATAGCAAAGAATTAAAACTAACATTACAATTACTATCTCGTGTATCAATTACAACGTTACATTAAACTGGATATGCCCGAAATAAAAGTAAGGTTCGTACGGAACTAATGACAGAATCAGTTAGATATACACAAATACTTATCTTACAGAAGTACAGATGAGCTATAGAACAATCTTGAAGATGGATGAATGTGGATTTTTCTTCTGCATGACTAGTCTCCTTCCTTGGCTATTCTCCACGAGTAAGCAGAGAATCCCTAGCTTGAGCTTCCAAACCACATCCACACTGAGAACTCCTCAACACAGTACAACGATGAAGCCAAAAAGTAAAAATATCCCTTCTGCTCTGGAAGATATATACCTTCCATTGAAGTTTGTGCTGCCCTTGTGTGGACAAAAGGTGCTGCCCTCTATTGGCAGAAGTCAATAACAGAAACAAAAAAACAAAAAATCAAAAATATTGGTCAATGACCACAAACTTCATATTACTTGATTTATTTATTGTTAACAAACAATATACAAAAACATCATGTTAAGTATCATAAGTAGCATATTATTGGTATAATATTGTTCCACATGGTATTGTCTCATTTTCAGTCAGAAAAAAATATAACAGCATAATGTTGTGTAGGTGCAATCACTGTTGCCACTTAGCCCTAGCAGATTTTAATCAAAAATTTTTGTTAAAAAATTATTTTTCCTACTTCTGTAAAATTGTATAAATTTTACAAAAAATATATAAGTTGAGAATGGCTGTATTGCTTTAGGCACAATATGGGAATGAAAGTTTTTTATATAATGTTCCAATGAAGCCATGGCAACCAGACAGTGTGCTACTTCTATTACTTCTAAATAAAGCTTTAATGCTAAAATAAGCCCAATGGTCTATTACTTCTAACCATATCTCTTTTTACTTTATTCTGTATGGAACTCATGAAGTTCTTAATCTTTTAAAATAACAGCACTAGGAAGCAGTTGAATATCACTACAAAAACTCTTTTATTGGAACGTTTTCGGTTATCGTATTACCATCATCAGCATTTTACAATAGAATACAAGAAGTTTTTAATTCGTTTTCCTTTTCGGAAAACAAATTAAAAACTTCTTGTATTCTATTGTAAAATGCTGATGATGGTTATACGATATATATAATTTGGGATTTTGGAAAGTCTTACTTGATTCGATTGAAAGGGACAAAAAATAAAATGGTCAGGTTCTGATGCAAGAAAGTCTATAATATGTAATATTCTAGATTAAAATAAAAAGACCAGAGGTCAAATGGTGATTTGAGATCAATTGGAAAGAAGATTTATTAAGAAATATATGAAAATCAATGCATTTCTAATTAAATTAGCATTTATTTAGAAGAAAAATCCCAAAAACTTCACAAAAATGAAAGGAAAAAGTAAAATTAGATAATTATAATATGACACCCAAATTGTCTGTACAGCAATACCTCACATAGTCCGGTTTCAAATAGTCTGGGTTTCATTCTAGTCCAGATTGTAATTGTTAATAAAAAATTTTTAATTTACTTTATTTTTTTAGAATAAATATGAAATGTAAGTGTGCTTGCTTTTACTACATATTACTCGAATAGCCACTATGACGAGCTGAGACAAGAAGACGGCTGCTCCAGTGTTGCAAAATATATCTGAACAACATTCGTTATAGTGCCTGCCTCTCAAGTGCAATGCGATCAGTTGTTTACTGCAAACGCTTAATTGAATCATTGAATGGGAATGAATACTGGCATAGTTGTTTGTGAATCATCAGCTCGCGGCAGTCCAGTTCAAGTAGGAATCCACCTTTACGCAGAGCACCGCTCTGCGTTTGGAATGGCGCCGAGCGGCCGATTTGGAAAAAGTGAATGCATTCACCTGCTGGGCAAGCCCTCTTTTATCTAATCGATTTTATGGGCTCGGACTCACTTTCTTTCCCCTTCTGTCTATTGTAAATCTTTATAAAAGATTTTAAGTTTAATGTGTATGAAATAATTATCTAATGTAATATAAAAGGTTTTAATGTTTAATGCGTATGAAATAATTATTAATGTAAGAATTTACCAATTTAAAAAAACATAAATCGAAAATTTCTTGAACCAATTATAATTTTTTTCCCATTAAGGTTAATACCTCAAATAGTCCAGTTTCAGTTAGTCCGGTAAGAAAGAGGAACCAATTAACCGGACTATGCGAGGTATTGCTGTATATAGGAATACTGATGCTCCTCTACTTATAATGGGATTATATTTTCATAGGCCAAAAAAAATCATAAATTGAAATTGACTGACAATGGTGGTAATTTGAATAGTAATAATAAACAATGGAAGACCAGATTCTTCAATGTGTAAAATCATCCAGAATTGAATCTGGATTCTCCTGTGAGGAATCAAAAACTCATATCTTTATATTCTGTTGTTTCTGTTTTATTTAATTTTGGAATATTTTATTTAGTTAAGGGTAAAAGATACATTCCCAACTCAAACTTTTCAAAATGGCAGTAAAAGACAAAATGAATGTAATGGAATGTAAGTAAAATATGAAATAGTTCTTACCTTTGAGAATGTGTGTAGTAGCATCATCTAATATACATAATAATCACTGCCAACTTGGGATCTCATTTATGATTAAGTTAAAGATTAGTCTCATTTCAATGACATTATAAACTGAATAAATTAAATATTGAATTATTATTGTATGATGGGATTATTATTGTAGGATGTAAAATGTTGGTAATTATCTATAACCCCCGTATTCACCATCTCGAGTTGTTTTCTGAGTTGACCAACTCGAGTTATTAAACGACTCAGAATTGTATGACGAGTGATAACTCAAAAAACTAAAACAGCACATTTAGCAGTAGGATTATCAAACTAAATAATTTTTAATTCTCAATAACGTTTTCAGTATACAACGATACTATCATCAGTTGAGTAACACATTCCACATAAGAACTACAGAACGAATACAATAAATTAGAATAGAATACATTTAAAAACAATTTATAAATAAATAATTAACAGAAATAAACATCAGACTTAAAG
>AYEL01042941.1:0-117800 GCA_000484575.1 Olivierus martensii
AAAAAACTTTCCGGAAATATAAAAATGGGTAAAAGCGCATCCATACCTCTCCTATCTGTTACTATACCAATATGACATTACTGCAATTAATACTATTACGGTAATAAGACCTAAATAAAAAACAACAAAGAAAAATTATTTCGACCATATTTTAATATTAACTGATTTACGGTTAAGGATAATAATAATAACGAAAACATAGATAAATATGTAAACAAGATGAAAAAACAAAATACGAAACTCGCAATGCGAATTGAATATCGCGAGGAGTTACTTTTCATTGGGGTTGGTTCTTCGTCTGTTGATTTTGTGTTGTCTGTGACCAACAATAGTTCGGTTTTTAGTTTATCTCCTAACTTAAAATGCAGAATGAGCTAATGCATATCAAAAGAATAGTCGAACTTTTTCAAAATCATATTCTGATTGATTGCCTTAGAAGTATTGCATATAAATACGAGTTTTAAACGATAATAATGTGCATTTATTATATTAAAATAAAATAAATTAGAATCATTAAAAGCTTGGTGTATTATTTGCAATTTTGTAGCCTATTCATTATCTACAGAGAGGCGAAATGTGCTGGGGGCGAAATGTTCCGGGGGTGAAATGTCCTGGGGGCGAAACGTGCTCGGGGCGAAATGTAGGGGGCAAATTGTCGGAGTCGAAATGCAGAGGGCGAATTTTCCAGACCCCCTTTGAGAGGGCTAAACTATTCGTTTTAGGTAAATGGTAATAGCTGATGGGTAAAAGTTGGTGAAAATAAACGTTACACCAGTTTTAAAAATATTAATCAATGCAATGGTACATTTTTGTTCTTACAATCTAAGCGTATAATCCAATTCTGACGAGAAAAATTCTGTGATGACTCTAGTTCACGAAAAAGGGAGCCACTTTGAGAGAGCTAAACTATTCGTTTCAGGTAAGTGGTAATAGCTGATGACTGAAAAATTGGTGAAAATAAAGGTTGTACCAATTTTTCACCTATCAGCTATTATCATTTACTTGAATTATGCTCCCACAGTTTATAATTTATTATAAACTGTGGACTTGAATTATGCTCCCACAGTTTTAATTTTTATCCCGTAAACGAATGATTTAGCCCTCTCAAAGTGACTCCCTCTTTCGTGAACTAGAGTCACCACAGAATTTTTCTCGTCAGAGCTGGACTATATGCTTAGGTTGTATGAACAAAAATGTACCATTGCATTGATTAATATTTTTAAAACTGAAGAAATCAAGAATAGCTTCGTAAGCTTAGTCAATAGTTAGACTATTAGGGATTGTTTCCCGGGATCCTGGAATCCTGAGATCCCGGTTGATTTTGGCTACGGGATTTATCCAGGGAAATTTTCTTTCCCCCCGGGATTTCCGGTCTGAATTACTAACTTCAATAATCAATACTTATAGTCTTACACAATACACTCACATTATATACTATATATTGTAGCATTCGAGAAAACTCGAATAATTAGATTAATGAAAATTGTTTAAGTAATTTGGAACATATGAAATTCTTGCGGTAACTCGTCTTGGGGTTTTTCTTCTTCTGAATCATCGCAATCTGATTCGTCACATTCCGACTGCGAGAAGAAGGATGACGCAGAGACGAAAGACAGCAGAGTGAGCAGACTGTGTGAAATTGGCGCATCAAATCAAAAAACAAACTGAATGTGTTTCTAAAGACTCAAAATGAAGCTGAATGTCAATCACTTGCAAAGAATATATCCAAGAAGTTCAAAATCTTTGAGGCAACTGGTGAAAAAACAACAAAGTAAAGGACGGTCTCAAATCTATAACACCAACAAGCTGAAAGGTCCTTTTCGGCTGCAGGACTATTTATAATCAAAATTAGAACTAGACTCAGCAATAAAAGTGTAGATTGCCTGTGTTTCTTACGTTCATATTAAATTTCAATGGCTAAATCAGTCTCAAAATAAAGTTAAATAAATTTTTTAACAATGTAGTCATTACTCAGTACTCACTAGTCTGTCATGGTTTAAAAACGAAAATATTAATCTTGAATTCACCCTTTAAATTTGTAATTCGTTCAATAAGTAAATAATAAATGCATATATTGCAACTGAACATATAGGGCTATATATATATATATGAATAGATAAAATGCTGTGAAATATTCAGTTTTAATTCCATCTACAAAAATCCCGGGAAAAGAACATTTTTTATCCCGGAATCCTGGGATTACCGAAATCAGGGAAAAAGACAATCCCTACTATTGAATAAGCTTACGAATACAATTGTCCTGAAAAAATTGTGGCACGTAATTTTTTGTGCTGTTTTCTCAAAATCGCCATTTCATCCTTCAATAAAATGAACGGGAGTATTAAATAAAATATGTTATAATTATTATATTATTAAATTAATAATTAAATTATTACAAACTTTCATTGTTGATACAGTTAAATAATAAAACTGCTGTATTTGTATAATAGCAATAATAACCAGGGAAATGGGTAGACTCTTTGCAACAAATTTATTTTTTTATGAATCATTTCTATCCAATATTAGAAATAAACGGAAATACCACAAACAAAATGTTTAGTAGAATTACGCTGATGTTTGATTCATAATTGAGAATTAATTTCTCATTGTAGGCCCTATATAGTATTTGAACATAAAAATTATATCAAAGTGCTGAAAAATGATGCCTCTCTAAAGTATATAATATTTATAAACAATAAAAAAAGATTTTACTTCTGTCTTTTCATTCTGAATTTTATTCAATATATGAAAATTTGTATCATCGTATTGCTAATCAAAATATTATTGCTATATATAACAATTTATATGTTTAATGTATAAAAGATACATTAATATGTTCAATATTAATAATTCTACAATTATTAACCTAATTTCCGAAGAAAAGTGTGACTTATACAATTACCATTCTGTTGTCTATATAGTCCCTACTAATAATTTTTGAATTAATGAGCAGATTTTCATAAAATTTGGTAGTAATATTTTATCATTAAAATCAATGTCGATGTAACATTATCTAATCTAGCTTCAATCATTAAAATGCTTGACGTTCAAACTTCTAACAAGATTAGATATAGATAATGTAACATAGATTAGATAAGATAATGTAACATCTAGATTAGATAATGTAACATTATCTAATCTAGCTTCAATCATTAAAATGCTTGACGTTCAAACTTCTAACAATGTAAGATAGTTTCTTAATATCTCCTGAATTATTCATAGAATGTTTTGAAATTTAACAAAATGGTCATATCGTTGAAAATAATCTTTAAAATACATAAATTAATTCTTTAACTGCAATAGTTTAAGAATGAAGTACGTTCAGACTTCAACGGTTTCTCTCTAATATCTTTTGAACTATTTGATTGATTTTTATAAAATTTAACAAGGTGTTGAGGCCATTAAAGTCGAACTTTAAGTAATATCAATTAATCCTGTAGATTCATAAGTTTAAAAATGAAGGACATTTAATCTTCTGTAATTTCTTTTTTTTATTATTATTATTGTATTTTATTTTATATTATTGATACAAGATGGCGTTAAGCAATAAAGTAGGAATAAAATACGGTATACTTACATTGGTCATATAACTTTTAGAAAATAATATACTTATACTGTATTAATATTTTTTAAAATTAATGTATAAATTAATTGCATTTAAATACTGTCTAGGCAACATTGGATACGCCAAATAGCCAAGTGACTTAATAATAACTGCAGTATTGACAAAAAGATTATGGAAACTATTTATTAGATTTTTATGGCATTCAAATACAGATTATGCCATTGAAGATGATTATGGTACTGTACATATAATCTCTTAAAATTAAATCAATTCAAAATTTTGAAAAATAAGTAATTACTTCTTTCCAGAACTATATGTCCAATTTTGTTATTTAATCAATTAATTGTATTTGTATAATAATATTAAAAATTAGGATTACTAATAAACTTTTCAGAAAAGTTACTGTTTTATAATTCTAAAATTTTCTTCAAATAATTTCTTCTTTTAATAAATTCTCAAAATTAATATATTTTTGATTGCTTATTAAATGTGCATAAATTATTCTGTAGTACAAATTAAATAATATAAAATCAAGATTATTCTACAAAGTATAATCTTGATTTTTTTTATTATTTAATTTATATTACAATAAATCCTGATTCTCTTATCCAATTAAGTTTAAACAAAATTTTCTTGTCTTAATCATTCTTTGAAAATATGTTTAAATGAATTAGTTTCCCTGACGTTCTCTTAATTTAGAAAGTAATTTAATTTGATAAATGAAAACGACAACTTCTCTAAAAATAGATTTAATGGATTAGAAAATGGGATATATATAGCCTATATATATATCATTCTATTTTATTGTATCACTATAAGCAATCTGTGTTAATAAATAACACAGATTGCTTATAGTGATACAATAAAATAAGGATAAGTAGAAAAAATTTCTTTGAGGAAAATTAAAATTTCTCAATAATATTTACTGATGTTGAACGAAAAATCATAAGTAAAAATTTTTTTAATATTAAGTCGTTCTATTCACTAGAAGATAGGAAATAAATTCTATTTTTAATTTTCAATAATATTTACTATTTGCAAGTGGCAAATTAAATTCTTCAAATGACTAGAAAATAACCAAATTTTTTATTCTAATTGTCATATCATCACATTATTCAATATAACAAATTACTTAAGTTAGATTTTATATTATTATTAACTTTATGTTTATCAGTTTCCCAAAAAAAAAGTGTAAAATCTAGCAAATTAAATTCTTCAAATGACTAGAAGGTAACCAAATTTTTTATTCTAATTGTCATTATCATCACATTATTCAATATAACAAATTACTAAAGTTAGATTTTATATTATTATTATTAACTTTATGTTTATCAGTTTCCCAAAGAAAAAGTGTAAAATCAATTGATGCATTTTATTCTCCGACTTTCCTTAAGGCTTTTCTGCCTGTAAACATTTTTTTATTGTATTACATCGGTAATATTGACCCTATATTGACAATTTTCGACATGCTTAGTAGTCTGGTTAAGCTATATAATTTTTGTAAATTTCATTCAAATTGGATAATCATGATATGTGAGCTGTCATGCTGAGAGAAAGAAATTTCATATACTATGCCCTTTCATTTCGTTCTGAAATGGAAAAGGTCAAATGGCAATGCATTCTTTTCCCATTTAACAGAATGTTATTTTGTTATTCAGATATACTAATTTTAAGGTAAAGTTTTTTCTAAATTTGATAAATTTACTCACTTTTTGAAATATGATTTCAGGTATTAGCTATGAATTTAATTGTTTTTCTTTACGAAATACAACTAAATTGTCTCCACTGTTTTTAATGTTAGAAAAAGTTTCTTTAAAATATCTAGCTTCATTTATTTTTTTTTAATTTAAAATTATTTAATACTTTAAGATTTCTATAAAGTTTGCTTATCAAATTTGTTAAAAATCAATATTTTACGAGAAAAATACAGTGAGTCGTTTCATTAAAGAATTTCCTTTTCTATCAACTTCTCAAAATATTTGACGTTATCATATTTTACAGAGGAAATTTCAGTCAGTGATTTAATATATGAAATTTCCAGTTGAAAGTTTATCAGTTTTATATTAAAAATGATATATTACTAGATAATTCTTCTATTAAATTTCTTAAATATTCTTCAGTTTTGTTTTAGTTATAAATTTTATTTAGTAGTCATTAATTAAATAACTAAATCTGAGGTTTGATTTACATGAAAACTATAGCGAGAAAAATATTCATTATTTTCAATTTGGACATGAAGATTTGCCAACTTACTTTATGACAGAAATCAATGAACATTTGCATTTAGATATACAGAAATACTGTATATTCTTTCAGGTGACATTCATGACTTTCTTAAAATATTTTTTTTTATTAAACTGTCAATACTGCTTTATCAGAATATTCTTTCAATTTTTTTCTTTGAAACAAATTAGAAAATTTCCATAAGTTCAAAATATTTCAAGATAAAAACAATTTTAAGTATTTACAAGGATATAAATATTCAAGGAAATAATTCAAAATGAAATATTGAAGGAAAATAAATTATTCAAATACAGTTTATTATATTTTTCATTGTTTAACGAATAATTATGATACAACGTTATTAATATTTGCTTCTTTATACAATTCATAAAATCTCATTATGTGTCAAATTAATCGCAATAATTATTAAAAATATATAGTTTTATTGATAGTAATAATTTTATGGTCATATTTTTACAAAAATCCTTCCCAATAAGGTTATGAAATAATTTTAATTTTGCAATAAATTATTCAAATATAAAATTTTTAAAATTTAGCACGACGTCTTACTCCATATAGAGGGATCACATAGATACTTCAAAATTAGCATATATTTAAGAAGAGAAAAAATTTATCTTGTCATGTTTAAATGTTCTATGATTTTGTTCTCGAAATATTTTTAGGCTGCCTAACAGATACAGACAAAAAAACAGTTCCAGAAAGAACTAAAATTTCCTATTTTCCGAACGTGTCCTTTATTTTCGAGTAGATACTTCAAAATTAGCATATCTTTAAGAAGAGAAAAAATTTATCTTGTCATGTTTAAATGTTCTGTGATTTTGTTCTCGAAATATTTTTAGGCTGCCTAACAGATAAAAACAGTTCCAGAAAGAACTAAAATTTCCTATTTTCCGAACGTGTCCTTCATTTTCGGATGATTAAAGTTAAAAAATTAAACTATACTTCATCAAACTCATCTTCAATGACAATTTATGTCTTGCAGTCATAAAAATTAATTAAATAATTTGTTAGTCTTCTTATCAATACGGTATTAATATAGTTATGTAGTTACAGTATTATTATTATTATTATTATTATTATTATTATACTATCTAGTGTCCCAATGCTTCTTGGATAATATTTAAATGCAATTAATTTATACATTATTTTATATAAATAATAACGCAAGTATATTATGTTCTAAAATCTGTGTAAGCAAATAATCATATAGAGGCTAAAAATTGTAATTATATTATTAATTCATTGTTGAAAAACCATTTAAATTTATTTTAAATGATTACCCATGTGAGACAAATAATTTCAAAGATATTGATGTTTTAATTTTCGAATATCTGCCATCTTGTTACAAGATGACTTAATAATCTCAAAATTGGCATGAATTACTATAAGGAATAGCCGAAATTTTGATGATTTTTCAATGTTTGATTCTCGCGATACCTTGATTGAGATCGGACGACACTGACTAAATAAACAGATTGCCAATTTTTGTAAAAATGGCTAACAAGTAAGAAATTAATAAACCTTATTTGTCTAAATTATTAGCAGAAGCAGTTAGATCAATTACATGCAAAAAATAGTAAAAATCTTCTTTCTTTAATAGTTCAATATTTTTTTAAATCAAATCAATATTAAAACTTTGGAGAAATATTTTTCATTTTTCAGCATGATACATTATAATATACGATACTTCTTTATATATATCCGATACTTCTTTAAATGAAAGTGAAACAATCATAAAGTTTATATAAAATTAAAGTAATTTTGATTTATTAAACTTAAATAAAATAAATATTAAAATATGTTTTATAAATATCATTAAATTATATGAAAATCACTACGAGTTCCAATTCCGTTAACTATAGGTAACAACCGCCATCTAGCGCTGATTTTGGAAATCAATATACGGTTACAAAATAATATTTATTCCTATAGTTTCTATTTTTAATTTTCTTGATTTTTACTTTCATTTGATGATTTCATAAATATTAAAAATTCATAAATTATGTTTACTAACAGTTATTAATCAAAGTTTGAAAAAAAAATCAATTTTCACGTATTTTTGTTTGATAAACACAAAATTACGAATTTCTTATTATTTATTTTAATCGTTTAAGAACAGTCACTACATAAAAACTCAGTTTAATTGTAAAACTAAATATTTTAATTAATTTTCCTTCGAATTTTTTGTAAAAATTTACTTTAAAAAAATCTTAATATCGATTTTTCAGTAATAATATAAAACAATGATAATCTACTTAAATTAAATAAGTAAATATTTATCAAAGGAATTATAATGAATCTTGATCTTAATTAATGAATCTTTAAGAATATTTTAAAATTTTTGAACAATTTAAACAAAAGAAGATTTTTTAATGAAGAAAGCATGGGCTCGATCAAATACAATACAGTACAGTATATTGATTACTTTAGAATGAATTTTCTTTTAGATATCATTCCACGCAAAATTTTCTATAAATTTAACAAGTTATATATTATAAGTAGTTTTTTTTATAAAGTGAAATAAAGATAGTTAATTTATAAATAAATATTTACAAGAATAAGTACAGTCGACTCCGCTTAATTGGGACACGTTGAGACTAATCCATTTTGGCCCAATTAAGCGGCTGCTCTAAGTAGGTAAATAAATAAGTAGGTAAAAAATAATAATTAAATACCTATTTTAATGCTTTATTATACGAAAATACAGAAAATATTTGTATTATAAATAATGAATAAAAAATAACACACACACGATAAATTTTACAATTTCAAATTTTAATTCTGCAAAAATGCATCTGTGTAGTCTGTCTTTTGATTTTGGTACACCAGTTATATCAGCAAGTTTACGATGGCTTGTATTAAATGGCTGGCTTTTAATTTTATCCAACAAAGCAATTTTACTTGAAAGTGTAACTCCTTTTTGGTATCTTGGCAAAGATTTAAAAACTTTAAATAAAATCGACACTGTAACTTAATATCGCTAGGTACAGTCAGAGCCGGCCCTAGGGCAGTAGGCGCCCTGCTGCAAAGTTCTTTTATAGCGCCCTCCCCTATATTTTTTCAGAGCCGTTCCTAGGGCAGTAGGCGCCCTGCTGCAAAGTTCTTTTATAGCGCCCTCCCCTATATTTTTTTAAAGACAATAGTGGCTAAATAATCTTGTAAGGCGCCCCTATACAGTGGCGCCCTGATGCTGTGCATCACTTGCGTCGTGCCTTGGGCCGGCTCTGGGTACAGTAACGATAGACTCTTAAGCAGAACACATACTTGCCAAATGCACGACGATAGATAACTGATTCGCATCAAGCTAGTGTTGCCAAATATTAGTGTACGTAGTTTTGACATATTTTCGAAAAATCCCTAAAATATGTCAAAAATTGCTAAATTCCTTTTCTCTTGTGTCCCAATTAAGCGTTTAAATTATATATCAGTTTATTAGTTTGGTTTCCATTCTTTGAGATTTGGTCCAAAAAAGCAGTTGCCCCAATTTATTGGTGACCCAATTAAGCGGAATCGACTGTATATAGATTTACATTTTTATAAATAAATTAAAAGCTGATGATATTTATTTTTAAATATCATCATTAGAAATGTTATTGTACCGGTAATACAATTATTATAAGAATAAATATAACATTATACTCGTTTTTTAACAAAATTTATTGATTACTTTCCATAAAAAATTGTAAACTACTAAAAATTTTTTGTAAAATAAAAAAATCGTTGGTGAAAGTTCATCTTTATCATAAGGGAAATAAACAGAGGAAACAATAAATTCCCTACAAGCACCTCCCTCATCAAGCTTAACCTGAACAGTGGTAAGATCCCTAGAACTGAAATCCCAGACAGATGAAACACGTATGTTATTCCTAATGAAAACACAAGTCTGAGGACCACTATCAGAAGTACAAGAAGTAAAAGAAAACAACTCACTTTCCTTACAGTAAAGCCCCTGTATTCAGCCCTTATAGTGTTCCTGTATTTGCCTCTTGAATAAGAGCAAGGTCATAACAGACCCCCATGAGTAACCAACCCAAAAGGGCAGAAGTGCCTCGGGAGTGCTGGAGGTTGATCTGAATCACCCTTAGGCCCATGACATTACAGGTACCATCAATGAACTGTCTAGTTGAGCTCAATGACCATTGATATATCCCTAATTTTGTTTTACTCCATTTAGCTAAGGTTTTCTCAACATTATAAATGGGAGCATCCCTCCTTTCAATGACCGGGCTTGATGTCTTACATGAGGTAGGACTTCTCTCAGACGAAATAATGGAAATTTACGACTTTAAAGCGCTGTACCCGTCTATCAAATTAGAGCCTGCCTGTATTCTCCTGTATAGATTAATGTTGGAGAATATACCAGAAAATGAAGCAGATCCTGCTGTATTGAGAGATTTATGCGATATGTTGATACATCAATCATACTTCGAGTTTGACGGCCAATACTATATGCAAGAAGTAGGTGTGCCTATAGGTAGCCCACTGGCAGGGATACTCGCCAAGTTAGTAGTTAGGAAAAAGGAAGAAGAAATTTTTAGAATTTTGCTCCCCAATGTGAAGATTTACAGGAGGTATATTGATGATATAATAATAATAATAAGAGAGAAGAGAAAAATCCCATTGAATATAAAGGAGTTGTTTGAAGATAATACCTTGGAACTTAAACTGAAGAAAATGAAAGAGAATGAACACAATGAAGAGAATGAATTGAATGAATTGAAATTCATTCAATTTTGAATGAATTTGAAGAAAATTAATTATTTGGACCTGAAGATTAAAATTGAAAGGGGATAATACCAAACTAGGTATTTAGGAAAGATACATATAAATACCTCTGTTCATATATAATAACTCTAAAGAAGAATGGCATGTGAAGATGGGAGCATTCAGGGCTCTGTTGTATAGGATTGGCACCCATTGTACCACTTGGGAGAGCACGCAACAGTAATTACAGTGGATTGTGAAACAAGCTGAAAGACATGGCTATCATTCTAATACAATTTGGAAGTTATGGGCAAGATGAAAGCGAAATGGAGAAACCGGAGTACCACTGAAGAAACTGGAACTAGAAAAGATTTTAAACAATTACTGTACGCTATGGAAGCGAATCCTTTTTTCCTGAGACATAGGAAGAGATTACAGTGAGCAACAAGAAGGAAGATAGCCTTTAGGAGAACAAATAATGTTTTTAATATAATTAGAAATGATAAAATCATGAGAAATCCAATGAACTTTCCAGATGTCTATGAGATACCGATAACAAATCGGGATACAGAGAAAGAAGAAATATACATTGGGTTTATTTATAGATCCATTAAGAAAAGAGTGGAAGAGCATAAAGCTGATGTGGAAGGTTGGTTGGCTAAAGAGATAGAGGGCGTACTCAATGGTGTGACCCAAGAAGGACGAAGTGAAGTGTGAAGTATGCGGAAAGGTAAGTAAAGGTAATAGGTTTCTGTCAGAAGGAGTGTGACAGATCACTAGAGGAAGAAGAGAAGAGTTCATCGCTATCTCCGTGGGAGTGCGGTCTGCAACGGGAGTCTACAAATATCCACAATACCATATAAACAATAACAATACAATAATAACAGCCAGTAATCATAAACAAATCAAAAGTACAAAGTACGGAAAAGCGTCCCAAGATGCTGAAGTAGTCCTTGATGTCCAGCTGGAAGGTCGAACAATGATGTCCCCACAGGGGGCGGCTGTTGTTGTTGAACAGCTAAACGAAAGGTTCACCTCCAGGTGTTGAAGATCCAGACAGTTGACGTCGGTAGTTGGCGGGCCGTAGAGGTCCAGACAATGATGGGCGATCTGAAGATGAGGGCATGGCAGCAAGGGTGTCCATGAAAAACTGAAGGTAGAACATCTGTCAATCTCGAGTTTCGGGTTAGATCCAGACTGAAGTTTCCCTCAGAGGCAGGATTTGAAAGCAGGGCACAGAGGGTTCATCAATCATGTGCTGAAGTCTCAGAGGCACAGTCACTGAGTGACTGTACCCCCGAAACCTTAGTGACTGTGCCTCCGAACTTCAGTGACTGTGCTTCCGAAAAAAAAACCACACTAGGTTCTATGCTGGCACACAGTGAAGATTCAAAGCAGACACTGTTTTTTGGAGTGCAGACATTCACTGAAGACCAAGGTTTAAAGTAGGTCCTTAACACTGTAGCAAAAACACCACTGTAAGCACTCACGTTCATAGTGCGAAGGAGAAGGCGTTTGAAGGCAGCCGATCCCCAGAAAGGGGTCAATTAGCCGAGTTGTGAGAGTCTGGTTGCAGAGCACCAGTGTTCTGCAGAAAGCCATTAAGGGACTTAAGGAGTTTCGGATCATAAGTGTTCCTTGCAGGGCCAGTTGTGGCCCGCCAGAATTACATCCCGAATCAAGCGATCCTGATGGGAGTCAAATTTGGGGCAGTAGAAAAGAAAATGAGAGGAGTCCTGAATCTCACTGAGGTTGCAATCACAGAGATTACTGTCATCCTTATTAAACCGAAAAAGATACTGTTTAAATTTGCCATGTCCGGTAATTAACTGGGTGAGAAGTAAGTTTGGTTGGAAGCTTTTGTTCTTTAAAATGTTGTTGATAGAAGGAAGGAATTTAAAAGTGTTTCTGCCTGTTTCAGCTGAAGTCCATTCCATTTGCCAGGCTGAGAGAATATCATTAAAAATAGTGCATTTAATGTGGGAGAAAGGGATTTTACTAAAGCTGATAGGAATGTCATTAATAGTGGCTTCCTGGCAAGAAAATCCACTTTATTGTTTCCAAGATTGTTTGTATGTCCTTTTAGCCAAAAGAAATTAATTTCAATTTTGTTATTCAGTTCCTGGTAGAGACTCCTAATATTGTTTGCTATGGATGAATGGCTCCTTGGATTGGCGATCATGTGTAGGTCAGCCTTACTGTCCGAGTGAGATGAATATTCGTAAAATTCTCCGTACTGAGCAGTTGCTTGATAATCATCAGGCCCTTAACAATAGCAAAAAGCTTTGCCTGTGTAATGGTACAAATATCGCTGAGTTTAAAATGCCCTTGGTATAAAGTTATTTTGTTGTTAAAAATAATGACTCCCGATCCAGTCCCATTCTTATTCTTGGAGCCATCCGTGAAGATTTTTATCATTGACGAGTCCAGTGTCTCGGTTGTTTTCCAATTGATATTAATACTATTCCCTGGGTGAAGGGATCTAATTGGGGAATAATCAACAGTATGTTTCCCAATCAAGTTGAGAAGAGATTGTGTTTTCCGTTTGGTTGGCTCTCTTAATCATAGAGTTTTGCCCCTGTCGAACAGTAGGTCGTATTCCAAAACAATTGATCTAATTTTAAGATGGATTGGAAGAATGAGAGCTCTGACCAGAAGGGCGTTAGTGGGTGCCGTGCGGTAGGATTTGCAAATGGCAATTGCTGCCCGTCGCTAAATAGATAGTAGTTTTCTTTTATTTTGTACTTTCTGAGCTGCCTGGCCCACGCCGCTGCACCATAAGTGATAATAGGGGCAATTGCCGCATTATACAGAGTCTGAAGTGCTTGAGGTTGATATCCCCAATTATTACCAGAGAGCCCTCTAAGGTTGTGAAGCAACTTACTTGCCTTATCACAGATATATTGTATGTGTGGCAACCAATTCAGTCTCTGGTCCAGAATGATGCCTAAATATTTCATACTTTTGACATATTTAATGTGTTTGCCGTTGATGTTTATAGTCAACTCTCTTTGGAGTGGGGTCTTTCTGCCGATGACAAGGCAGTAGCATTTGTTGTGATTAAACTCTAGTTTATGTCTCTCAGCCCAAGAAGCAATAGTAACAAGTGTGCTGTTGATGATGATCTGCAGATGATCCCTGTTCCAGTGTCTAACCAACAAAACAGTATCGTCGGCGTATCCCTGAAGTTTAACCTCCGGCGGGAAGTTTTTGGCCTGGGTCAATAAGTCATTGTAGGTAATATTCCACAGGGTTGGTCCAAGACATGATCCCTGTGGGCAGCCTCGATTGTTAGCACAAGACACCATGCAAGTTTGGGTGTAGATAGCTGAGCTATGGTTGGAGAGGAAGCTTTTGATTAAGAGAAAAGGTTATGCGGACAATCCGCGTTCAAAAGATTTTGCAGAACAGAGGGATGCCAGATTTGGTCAAAAGCGCCCTTGAAGTCCAGACTGACAATGGCGGTGTGTTTATTCTCCGACTTAGATTTTTTAATGAAGTTGATGAGACTGTCGATGGCCATGGTCGTGTTCTTATTTCTCCTGAATCCAAATTGTGTCTCCTGGAAGAAGCTCTTATTGTCCAAGAACCAGCTTATACGATTGTTTATGTGTTTGTCCAGGATCTTCCCCAGAATGGGCAGCAAATTGATAGGTCTGTAACTAGAAGTCAGGGAGAGGTCACAATTTGGGGTTTCTTATTGTCCAAGAACCAGCTTATACGATTGTTTATGAGTTTGTCCAGGATCTTCCCCAGAATGGGCAGCAAATTGATAAGTCTGTAACTAGAAGTCAGGGAGAGGTCACAATTTGGGGTTCAATGCTTTCACTTTTCCAACAAACTGGAAAGTAACCTCTTGTCAGACAGGTATTGAACAGGAGTACAATCGAATTAGGGATAACCTCAAAAGTCTTTTTGAACATCAATCTGGAAATTCTGTCTCTGCCCGGGCCTTCTTAATATTAATCTCTCCTACTACTTGTTTAACCTCTAGGATCGAGAAGAGCTTGTCATCCATGGTGACAGGAAGGGTGGATATAGATTTTCTGATTGCTGCTCCAGCGTGTCAGAGTTGATGTCGTCTTTTGGAATAACATCCTCCAAAATTGTACATAGAGTGTCTTGGATAGTCCTGGTAAAGTTATCATCCCTAGTACACACCGAATCCAGTAGGCTGCTAGTCTTGAATTTTTTTCTGACCACTTTATAAGCGTTAGACTATAGTTTGTCTCTGCAGATCTCATTGCAGAATTTTCTCCAAGCATTGTTTCTATGCTTATTGATCATAGTTTTATAATTATTGAAGGTTCTTAAGTACTCTCTTCCTTTTGATCTCTTCTGTCGGGGTCCAACTCTCTCCTAAAAGCTTTTCTCAATTTATTAGTATTTTGCCTTTCCATGTTGAGCTCTCCATTCCACCATGGTAACCTCTTCTTACATTTTTTATCAACACTAGCGATAGCATATGCATTAAGCATTAGGTTGTTAAGATCCAAAATAATTTTATCAATGTCTTCGTCAGAGTTAATAAGGTTTAGTTGAAAAGGGGTCCAATTTTCTTGAATGTAGCTTTGAAATTTTTGCCGGTCAGTTTTAGTAGCAATTTTGACACCGGGATTCTTCCAAGAGTAAGTGTCTGAGAAGATTTTGATCCAAATATTATTGTGGTCGCTGGCTTTGTCAGCCTCAGTAATATAACATTCAAAATTGAATTTAAAGAGGGAGGCATTGCAGATAGAAACATCTATCCAACTCTCTCCATTGACAGTAGAGAAGGTTGGACCTAAACTGTCGTTCATAGAGTGAAGGCGGTTAACAATTAAAAAGTCAGCCAGTGTGGAACCCCTGGAGTCTTCCTCCGGGCTTCCCCAAATAGGGGATTTCGCGTTAAAGTCTCCTAGGCAACAGCAGGGATATTCTCCGCTTCAGAGACTCTCTGAAGGTGAAGGGTTGGATTCATGTCCTCGGAAGGTGCAATGTGTATATGGAGGAGAGGTAAAATTCAATATCTTGATAACTGATGAGAATAGTGATTACATTAGAGCAAAATTCATGTCCTCGGAAGGTGCAATGTGTACATGGAGGAGAGGTAAAATTCAATATCTTGATAACTGATGAGAATAGTGATTACATTAGAGCTGGAATACTTTCCCAAGAAGAGAACATCGAAATTCTTGTTAAGAATAACAATGCCGACTTGGGATCGATGTTGTTAGAGTCGGACGGATAAACTTTATTAGTTCCAAAATGGAGGATCCTTTTCTTCAGCTTGTAGGATTCCTGGATGGCTATAATGTCAGTATGATTTTCCGTGGCTAAATTATACATATGAGAGGACACCGCTTTACTCCTCTGCAAGTTTATCTGGAGAATTGAAATAAAGTTCCTTTGATTATTCATTGTCTCGGTATTGTTTCCATCCATATTCATGGGAAGGGGCAGAAAGAGAATCTTCAGTCTGAAGAGGCAAAAGTTCAAAAATCAATTCTTTTTGCTTCTCGAAGACGCATCCTGTTCAGAATGGGACATTGCCAGGAAAAGGTGTTGTGGTCTGTTGGGTTTCTAGCCTCTGGGGAAGGGACTTATTTGCCTTCTTGCAGTTGATACATGTTGGGGTATCATTTAGTTTATCACATTCTTTGAATGCATGGCGTTGTGGTCTGTTGGGTTTCTAGCCTCTGGGGAAGGGACTTATTCGCCTTCTTGCAGTTGATACATGTTGGGGTATCATTTAGTTTATCACATTCTTTGAATGCATGTCATCTGGTGCACTGACTGCATCTGGTATGCTCGTCACAATGCTTGGATATGTGTGAATAGCTACAACATTTGAAGCACCTGATAACTGGTAAGTGATTCTTTGCAACAACGGTTTCCCAGGAGACAGCGATCCTGCCCTGCTGTAAAATTAAATTTCTGCAGAAGGATGATGTGCTTAAAATAATATGACACTTGTCAGGTGGGGAATGTTTCCCCCGGAATGTGTTCAGAACCTTGACTTCCCTTTGGAAGACCTCTTGTGAGCAGTTTTGTTTAATAAAATGGTTCTGTAAGTACATATCTTTAACCAAATCCTCATCTCCTGAGGATGCAGGGACATTAAAGAGAATAATCCTGGGCTTCCGTCTAATTGGAAGTTTAACTTCAATCTTCTCATTCAGCTCAGGGATCCGTTGAATTGCCTCCTTGAGCTCCTGGCGTTGGTTCTCCGAATTTACCTTCACACAAACATTGTTATTTGTTTGAAACAGACTGTTAATTTGTATTCCAAGATCACTTGGGATAATCTTTTCCTTTAATGTTCTCTCAATATCTGTAATTTTTATGTCCGAGTCGGGATTCTCCAATTTCGGAGTCAGAAATAGGACATGCCCTTCAGAGTACTTCTGGTTGCTAGGATCGGAAGTCGAAAGAGGTACTGAGTGATTACAAGATCCATAGTGGGTACCCACTTGTTCTGAGCAAAGCTGCGAGCCTACCGAGACCGCTTCTGCATAAGATTTGCAAGGTTGTTTGGTGTTGTTCCTTATTTCCTTCATAAGTCCGTAGATCTGATTGGCAGCAGCAAGCATTTCCAATACTGCCATGCGAATGCTGCTCTGATCCTTTTTCTTCACGGTGCCTTTACCATTACAATCCAGGCAGCGGAAAACTGTTTTGACTCCTTTGGTAATAATTTGTAGGCAAAACTCCTCTGGAGTCTCCCCAGGAGGGGGGAACTTTGGAGCATTCAGAAAATCTTCCAAAAGCTTGACAGTATCATCCCTGTCGAAGTCCATAGGGGAAGAGTGCTCCAAGGTAGTAGGGATCTCCATTGACAGAAAGAGGGTAGAAAATAAAAGTCACTGGAAATGCCATGTACTGGGCAAAATGGGCATGGAAATGTACAGCAGTAAAAGAGAGGTCAAAAAACGCCCAAAAAATGAGAGAGGACGAGACAGTACAGGTATGCACGAAAGTGACCGTAAGACAAGGATACAAAACTAAAAGGTGTGGAGAGAAGTAAGTACATGACAGAAAATAAAGCTAACACAGCCAAGAAGAAGTTTAACAAAAAGCCGAGTACAAAATGCGAAACCAAGTTCAAGTAATTTAAACGAAGACCGTTATAACAGTCAAGACAAGGTCAATGGCAGCTAGCCAGTGGTTGGAGTCAGAAAAAATAAAACTCAATGTAGTTCAAAAACTAAATCACATAGAGGCAAAAATTTTATACCAATTTGTTCGTCTCACAAAGCGCACTCCGATGATGTCACTAACACAAGCAAAAATAAAATAATCCAAATAAAAAACTTTGCAAAATCGTAGAGCTGAAAAACGTGATTTCTCACTTGGGAAGTTGGGTAAGAAAGGTAATACAGTGGTGCCTCGCAACTCGACGTCCTGCAATTCGATGGATTTACAATTCGACATTTGAGTTTTGTGGGTTGGCACATGCATGTGCATGGAATTGTGTGATGTCGAAGTTCTTAGTATAGCCATGTTTCTTGCCAACATCAAAAATCTCCAAATTTTTGATATAGACAAGAAACATGATTGCAAATTTTATAAGAAGTATATTGATGATCTACTAATTATTTGGAAGAAAAATAATAGAACTGAAGATTTAGAAAATGCATTCACAGATCCTGTGTATAGTCTAACCTTAAAGACAGACCAAATTAACATTAAAACAGTCCACTTCCTAGACATATTGATAAAAGCAGAACAGAACTTTTATTCCAGCAAGATATACTAGAAACGAATAATTAACTGGTTAATTATTCCTTACTAATCAGAGGACTCAATCTCATTTATATGCATAGAAGGCAGCTTTTTTATAAAAGCTGCCTTCTATGCATATTTTAAGAGGAGCATCACCCACAGAAATACAATTGAAGGACAGAAAGAAGTAACTTCTGTTTCCTGTCCAGTATTTTGATTTTTCCCATTTTGTAGCAAACAACAGAAGATCTACTACAAATTCCGTACTGCTATAGGTATATAACTATATATATATATATATATGAAATAGCATAATTTATGAGCATTTATATTTACTTATTGCAATTAATGTTCATATTTTTGATTTTCTTGATACTTAAAATAGAATTCATAAAATGGAAACTTGTTAACTGAGTTATTGTATGAGGGCAATCCCAAAAATAAGGTCTGCTATATTTTTAGATATACAAATAACCGTTTATTTTCTATAATACTTACATCAATTTAAAGGTTGAAGACCCTTATTTTCTACATAATCGCCATTTCGGTCGATGCATTTTTGTAGACGTTGTGGCAGTTTTACAATGCCCATGTCATACCAGCTTGCCGCCATGTCCTTCAGGAAGTGTCTTGGACTTGATTGTCACCGGTGACAAAACCTGGGCATTCCACTCTATACCTGAGACCAAACAACAGTCACGCAAGTGGCAGCATTCCTCTTTGCCCAAGCTGCGAAAATTCAAACAACACAGTCTGCCAGTAAAGTCATGGCAATTGTGTTTTGGGACTGGAAGAGGGTATTGTTGGTTGACTTGGGTGGAGAGGGATGCCGCCACTCGTGTGACTGTTGTTTAGTCTCAGATGTAGAGTGGAATGCCCAGGTTTTGTCACCCATGACAATCGAGTCCAAGAACGCTTCCTGAAGGACATGGCGGCAAGCTGGTATGACATGAGCATTGTAAAACTGCCACAACGTCTACAAAAATGCATCGACCGAAATGGCGATTATGTAGAAAATAAGGGTCTTCAACCTTTAAATTGATATATTATCAAAAATAAATGGTTGTTTGTATATTTAAAAACATAAAAGACCTTATTTTTGGGCTTGTCCTTGTATATAAGAAGCAAAGTATCATGAAGTATTATATAAGATATTAGATAATTATCTTTAATGATATTTCTGATTGTATTTGATTAATATTAACCCATATGCACTAATTCTATAGTTTAAATTTTTAAAATTTGGAATAATTAGAATATGCATTCAATTTATTTTAAGAGCTAAGAGATTTTCATGTTATTATATAGTTATAAACTGCTTATAAGGACTGAGTACAGCTGAAAGTGCTTCAATTAATAAATTTTATTTTTGTCAATCTTTATGTGTTTTCTGCCCATATAGTGCTATTTATTGAGAAATTTTGGTTTAAATAGTAATAGATGACTTGCTTTTATGTTTATTTGTATATTTCTGATATAGTCGTTGAATACAATATACAGAATATTTTAGATAAAACAATTTGTAGCAAATCAGGCATTATACACAGTATGTCGGAAAAATAACGGAACTTTTTAAATTTACAGGAAACTACTAACGCCATCTTATGAAACAATATATAATCTGAAAGCTGTATATCTCCTCTACAAAACGAGACCACCATCATTAGAATTGCTCAATGGATTGTCAAGCTATAGTGCTTAAAGAGACAGTGCCTTTTGTCACCTCATCACAAAACACAATGGAGCAAAGAGCTAATATCAAATTTTGTTTCAAGCTCAGTTAAAGTTTTACAGAAACATTTGAAGTGATGAAAAAAGTTTATGGTGATGATTGTTTATCCCATACACGTGTGTTCAAGTGGTATAAGTGATTCCAGAATGATCATGATTCATTGAAAGATGACCCAAAGCCAGGCCAGCAAAAAAACAAAAATTGCAATGAATTGGTGGAAAAAGTGCGTGAAATGATGCCTACAATGTGAATTTGACTGTGAGACGCATAGTGGAGGAATTAAATATGACCAAAGACATGATTCACAAAATTTTGACAAAGGATTTAAACAAACAGAAAGTCTGTGCTCAGTTTGTTCCTCATGCCTTGAATGAGGACCAAGAAATCACTTGAGTTGAACATTGGAAGGACCTTATTAAAACAGCCATACAGAACTGCACATTCACAGAATCAATTGTAACTGGTGATGAGACTTGATGCTTCAAATATAATCCTCAAACAAAATGCCAAATTGCTACATGGAAGTCCCCAACCTCTCCGAAAATGAAAAAATTGTGTTTCTTGAAGTCACAAGAGAATACAATGTTGATTTGTTTTTACATCTCTAACGATATTATACTTCGTGAATTCATTCCACAAGGTCAAAATGGGTGTTATGGAGCGTTTGCGGAAGAGAATCGTTCAAGTGAAGCCCAAATATTGAGTGCCAGGAAGTTGGTTTTTGTTGCACAATAATGCTCCACCTTACAAGACTGTTGCTGTTTGTGAATTTTTGGTGATAAAACAAGTCTGTGTGCTTCAACATCTTGCGTATTTGCCTGATTTATCTCTGTGTGACTATTTCCTGTTCCTGAAACTTAAACTAGCCATGAAAGGAACATTTTATGACAATGTTACACAAGTCCAACATGCCATGACAAGGGTCATTGAGGCAATTCCAAAAATTGATATAAAAAAATCTATGCTAGCATTAGTTGAACTTGCCCAGCAGTGTATTGATGTGGAAGGGATGTATTTTGAATAAAAAGAAATAATTTTGGCGAAATAACTAATTGTTTTTTTTTTTAATTTTAAAAAGTTTTATTATTTTTCCAACATACTGTGTACTAATGATTAAGATTCACAATTTTTCATGGCAAAAATCAGTTCTGTGGCAAGAAATAGAAAATTCCATAGCTGTATAAAATAATAGAGATAAAATAATACAATGAGTTATTTTTTGCCAAAATATTTATAATCATTTTCTCCATCAACTGAGGTTTTGAGTCCTGATTTTGATTATATATTTTCAATATTTTAATAATAATATACCAGTTCTCCACATCTGCTGGTTCTTTATCTGCAGATTTAACCAACTGCAGGGTCGAAAATATTTGAAAAAATATATATATATCAGAAAATTCCAAATAGCAAAACTTGAATTTGCTGTATGCTGAGCACTATGCTTAATCCATATGAATGAAGTGATGTATATGCATACCCTGCTGTAGTCTCCTGCCATTTCACAGATCACCAGTCTTTCTCCAGCACTCATTTTTTGAGCATTGTTCATCTCGTATCTCATTCATTTGCTATTTGTGTTGTGTGCATTCTTTGTTTCTATGAAAATATGATTCCTAAAAAGCAATTAAATGAAGTAAAATGCAAAGTCCTTTTGCAGTCAAAAATTTTAATCAGAAACGCTTTCAATGCACTTGGCACCTTCCTGAGCTGCTATTACAAGACTCACCCTGTTTCACAAGAACAGAGGACTACTACACAAAATAAACAAACATAATAAAATTTAAAGGGCAGGATCACATCTGGAAGCACTCTCCTTAGCACTTCCTGCCTGCAAAGCCATATAATTTGTTAGGCAGTGATCATCTAAAAATGCATTTAATAGATTACAGAAACAAAAACTATATAAACGTTTTACAAATTTATAAAAATTATCTAAAATCTATTCAAATTTAAAATACATAAAATTACCCACAAATATTAAAAAATAATAGTTACAGAAAGCATCACTCTCATAGGGGAGTATCCAAACTGAGGGTAGTGTGGGATTGCGGTAATAATTAATGAAAAGAGAGAGTTTAATCACCGAGTGGAGATAGTTAAGTCAAGATGTATCTGACACCAGATGTTAATTCGTCGCATTCACACCAAATGCATGTTTTTAGTTATTCGAACTGAAAAAAGAACTTAAATTGGGCATGTAGTAAGTGGCCCTTGGAATCCGAAGCCTTGGAAATTCATTGGAATGAAAACACAACTTTATGAAAATAACAATAAAATTTAATATATTAAGTAATAAGATTTTATATAGAATAAAAATGACTTAACGAACATATAATGAGCGAAAAGAAGGCAAAAGTTAACTTAGCAAAACTAAAGAAGTTTTGCTAAGTTCTTTAGTTTCCAAATAAAAAGGGTCCAAATAAAATAGTAATATCAAAAAAAAGGGGGAACTCTACTTCTGATCCATAAACATACCCTGCGAGAGACTTTTCTTGTTCTCTTCCTTTCTTTCTTCTCTTAAAAATATAAGTAGTGTGGAAGTATATGTAGAATGACTCAGTAAGTGAAAGAAGAAAGCCCACTAGCTTCTTCTTAAATATGGAGGTTGTGGCCCCTGCCTTGTCTTCCAAGATGTAGACAGCTCCGAGCATTCCGAGTGTCGAGCTTGGTTGTCTCTCTGTTTTTATTCCTAGTCCATCCAATCACATCAGAAGAGAGGGAGGTTCGAATTCACTTCTGACCTTATTTGGTCAAGTTGTAACTCCTCTCTTTCACTGGGATTGGCAAGTGACTTTACTGACAAAATATTTTTATTATTGCATTTTTCCTAAGGTCTCTAGATTTGGACCTTGCAGCTATCTGTACTTTGATCGTCATTTTATTCTCCCAAAGCATTATTTATGGTTTGATTAATAAGTTATAAATTCTTTTCTCTCCCCTCCTATCTAAAAAGTCAATTAAAGTTAAACATTCCCCAATTGAATTTGTTAGATTTTTCAGTTTAAAACTTAATTATTGAATTTAACAAATATTTAAAAACAGTATATATTGATGAATTGCTATTTTATGATTAAAATTAATTAATATTATAAAACAAATTCGATTGATTTGAGTTACATATATATTCATCCTTATATAATATTTGACAGTAATATATTTAATCTAAACAATAAAATAATGAAAAAAATTGCGCAGAATAATTGAAAAACTACATAATAATTAAGAATTTTAGAGATTGTTTTGTTGACAAAGAAAATAATTCTTGAAAGTTTGACAGTAATCGGATGTTGGGTTTATCTTGCCTGAGGTCAGAGGAGATTGTTTTGTTGACTTTGTCAACAAAACAATCTCTAAAAAATAATTCTTGAAAGTTTGACAGTAATCGGATGTTGGGTTTATCTTGCCTGAGGTCAGAGTCCTGGCTTTATAAGCACTTGTTGTATTTATTATTGTAGTATGGCTATTGAATAAATTGATATTGTGAACTTGTAAAATAGATTAAACTGTAGAAAAATACTTGGATTGGGCTTCAGAGCAGCATATCCTTTAATCTGCTTTGCTGATTTTAAACAATCACCTCCATGCACTAGGGATCATTTATGGTTCCATAAAATTTATCACATAGCCTTTCTCTTTCTTTTTGAGGATTTCTAACACCATATTCCTGTCCCAGTTCTTATCAGTGGGCCAAATAATTCTTGCATTTCCCCAATGCACTTCTACCTCATGCTGCAGTGATCTCTGGCTAAGTGCTGTCGAAAGCTTTCCGTACATAAGGTCCATTTTATGTTCCTTAATCTTTGTTTCTAAATTTCTCTCAGTATATCCAATATAAATTCATTAGATAAGGAAAAGTTTTATATTGGATATCCTGAAAGAAATTTTTATAAATTTGTATAGCTGTAATGATGTGGTGGTTGAATTACAGAAGAAAGCAAAAAGTTGGGCTTACAGAGTGTTGTTGGCAGAGGCAGTGACATGTGGAGGCAGTCATTTTTCTTCTATAATGAGTTAATATTGTTTGAACTTGGAGTGAACTGAGGTTTTAACTTGGAATGTTAAAGTAACTGATTAATAATTGTGTAAAAATTAATAGGAGGATTAATTGTGAATTTTACGAATTAATGTTATAATTCTGTATATTATGCAAATTTTGTTGCTGATAAAATAAGCAAACACTAGACGGTGTGTAGTTCCCATCCTGATGATTACCTGGAGGATCAGATCTGCTGAACGTTTTAGATTGTGGTGTTATAGTGATTGACTATTTTATGTTTTTGGAGTTTGTGAAAGACTGTTTTATGTTCTTGATGGGAACTACAGGTTGTATTATTTCTATTGTTTTGCATTAATAACTGGTTGTATAAGTTTGTGTTTTGAATTAATCAATTAATAGATTGCTTTAAATAATGGAGTCATTACTTCAGGCAGTGCACTATGTATTAAATTGAGTGGAAAGAAATGAATTACATTTTGATTGCAATATCTGGTCATCACCCAGACGAAGAACAATGGAGAGGGGATTACGTCTGGACTTAGGAGAAGTTCCGGGAGTAGTCCCGGACTTCTCATAACTTTTATATAGTTTGTTTTTGTAATCTGCTAAATGTATTTTTAGATGATCAGGTGCCTAACGAATTATATGGCTTTACAGGCAGGAGGTGCTAAGGAAAGTGCTTCCAGATTTGGTCCTACCCTTTAAATTTTGTTATGTTTTTTTTTTTGTGTAGTAGTCCTTGTTCTTGTGTAACAGCATGAGTCTTGTAGTAGCAGCTGAGGATGGTATCAAGTGCATTGAAAACATTTCTGATCAAAGTTTTTCACTGTAAAAGGGGTTTGCATTTTACTTTATTGTCTTGTTTTGTGCAGTCTTGTTGAACTTTTATTAGCAATTAAATAGTCAAAGCAATTTCTCAAAAACTAAAAAGGAATGTAAAATGCTATCTCTCTATGGTTTCATCTGTACTGCACATGTACAGATTTTTTTCCTTGTCGTTATTCTCTAAACAATAGAATATAACAATTATTTACATTGTATTAGGTATTATAAATAATTTAGAAATGATCTAAATTATACAGGTGAATATGCATAGGTTATATGTAAATATTATGCCATTATATGAGATTTGAACATCTGCAGATTTTAGTATCCACATGGGATCCTGGAACCAATCCCCACAGATACTGAGGACTGATTGTATGTTGTTTCTTTATCATCATGGATGACAATTTTATATGTAATTGGTGTAAAGTTCTATCATTTTTGATCACACGCATTTCTATGCGTTGTTGGTCATTAATTCTGACCGGATTAAAACCAGTTTGAGCAGATAGATTAGCATAATGGTAGATGATTTATGGACATTTTTCAAATATTAATCAGGTTCCTTAAACGTTTAGAACCATTGACATGAGTAAAGAAAAAGTCCACTTAAGACATTATAAACTGCATGAGTTCCAAATTAGTTCCAGAAAGGAAATAATGCAATGGAGGTAGCAAAAAGCTTGTGTGAAGTGTTTGGAGAGGATACAGTAACAGCTTGGACATGTCAAAAATAGTTTACAAAATTTCGTTCCGGTGACTTTTTTTTGAAAGATGAATCCAGATCAGGAAGGCCACTAGATGTCAATGAGGAAGTGCTCCACAGTATGATCTTGAAATCTCACATTAACTTTTGTAAATGTAGCCTTCAAGCTTGGAATTCACCACACAATTGCTTTGGATCACATTAAAAGGCATGGTTTTGTGTCAAAACTCTCTGTTTGGGTGCCACATGAATTAAGTGAGAAAAATTTAATGGATAGAATTTCCATATGTTCTTCAAATACCACTTAATATATGAGTTCAGAATCCATACAGCACTATGAGCAAGTACAAAATCGTTTTATTACAGTAAAACGTTTTCTGACCTGTTACCGGTCCCTCGTCAGTACAACGTTTCCTTTAGATACATTCTAATACAACATTAACACAGAACATATTTAAAAAGCTCGGTTACATAGCATTCTATTAAAATTCGAACATAAGTTAGTTAACATTCTATTATAATTTAAGAAGATTCAAACAATTTTAAGACAGAACAAAATCATAAAAATTTTAAAAGAATATTAAAATATAAAAGTATATATTAAAATAACAAAAATATTAAAAAGATGAACAAATAAAGACTATAATTCATTGCTTAGGATGTAAAAGCAGAGAGTTGGAACCTTCTTCTTTTATAGGGTACTTGTCCGTACTTTCGCAAAGGAAAGCTAAGAATATATATAACACAGTCATTAATCCACTTGCTAGGGCTAGGGAATTAAACTTTTAAGTTTATAAAGTATTAATCGCACACCATATCCATGAAGCAGGCAGATCCATAGGGGTAGTGTCATTGATAGTTGTACTAGTCTGGGCTAGTTTTTCTAGCTGGATAGCCTTAAGAGTCATAAGTCCTTTAGCGTCACTAACATGCTTTATTATGCTAGTTTTGCTCCAATCTATGATTATATCTTCTTCGTAAGCTTTAGTTGCCTATGGTTGACAAAAAATCTTCATCCCTTTACGAACTTGAAAAAACAATCGCGAAGTAGGCCATGCCATACCTAGTAGACTACAAGTATACCGTTAATTTATCACTCCAATTTCTAGATAGATTCTTAGAGCTCGGACCGTTGTAAGCTTTAGTTGCCTATGGTTGACAAAAAATCTTCACCCCTTTACGAACTCGAAAAAATAATCGCGAAGTAGGCCATGCCATACCTAGTAGACGACAAGTATACCGTTAATTTATCACTCCAATTTCTAGATAGATTCTTAGAGCTCGGACTGTTTCCGAATGAATCGTATACTATAGTTGACTTTGAATCGTTATACCCATCTATAGAACAGGCCCCTGCTGCCCTCATGCTCTATCGTTTTATTATAAAGCACCTACCATGAAGCAACTTATGACTGCCTCAACTTGCAACCACTTTTAAATTGAGGTAGTCATAATCAATAAATTCTATGATAGATCAGTGCAATTGACAAAGGATTTGAGTCCCTGATCAATAGTCTGATATACAAAAAGTATTCTTTTTGTATCTGATTCTTATATTTTTGTGTTAATTAAGTTTATTATGATAAAGTGAAATGTAATAATAAATGTAAATAATGGAAAATTCATAAATTTTGAGCATTTCCAACTTTCAACTGCTCAGATTGATGATGGCAGAGTTTGAACCAAATCCAGTCTAAGTCAAGGATTAATTGTAGATGATTTTCTTAATACAAGCCTGACATGTCTGGTGAATAGAAATATATATTGAAATGATGATATGATCCAAATCAAGACAATAATTAAAAGGATTGATGAGGAAGAGACTGATAACATTAGCTAGGAGTTAACTAAAGCTATTAAAAGAAAACATTGGGAACAGAAAATATAATCAATCATGTCAAACTGGTTAGAGAAATTAATGCATAACTGGATTTGAAATGCCTCACCTGCACTAGAGAGGATAAATCATATATAAAAAAGCATTTCTTTATTGAAGTGAGTAACATCGACTAAACGATAGTTATCATCAGCTCTGTGCGCTCAAATGGACAAACTGCAGGTGTCCAACAAACAACTCTGTTTTCCATGAGCATCTATATGAAGAGCCGAAAGGAGAATGTTATTAATGATAAGGAGAGAGAGGCAATATCGGAAGCTTGGAAATTTGCATTAAGGAAGTAGTTTGTACCTAACAGGAAGCTATGTACGTGAACACCAGTTTGCTAAAAACATTTTTATTCTATTTTTTGTTTGTAGTTGCAATTTTGATTTTGGATTGTCATGATGATTGTCGGGGATAATTTTGTATGCACTGTTAATTTAGCTTGCATCTGTACATTGTGGAATGTGACGAGTTTAACACGTGCAGGTTGACCTTGTTTTTCTTATGTTCAGAGATTGGGTTACAACCAGGAGAACGGAGTTGTTTATTGGAGGCCTGCAGTTTGTATCCATTTGAGTGCATGAAGCTGATGATGACTATCGTTTAGTTGAAAGCTTTACTCACTTCAATAAAGAAATGCTTTTTTACGGGACTGCTGTAAGTGCTGTGTTTATTTTTTACATTTTCTAGTTATACGCTTAAGAAAGCAGTATCATGTTTGGAGGATAATTCAAAAACAATTCTGATGGTGAATGATTTATAGAAATATATTAAATTACTTACTTATAAAACAAAATGTAAATTAGTTTACAGAACCTTAAAATAAAGTTAAAGATGCAGTGTAGCACTTTCAGGCTACACCGCCCCTCTTCAGCTCTGTGCAGCTGAAGAGGGGCAGTCCAGCCCAAAAGTGCTCCTGCATCTTTAATTTTATTAATTTATTTAATCAGTTTGTATAATATAGTCATAAGATATTTTTAAAATAAAACAAAATCTAAACTAGTTTATAACTTAAAAAGAAAATTAAGATGCAGGAGCACTTTCAGGCTAGAATGCCCCTCTTCAGCTGCACAGGAAGAGTGGCAGTCAACCTGACAGTGCTCTTGCATCTTTAATTTTCTTTAAAGGTCCTATAAGCTAGTTTAGATTTTATTTTAATTTGGGACCTAGTTGTCAATTTCATTTGTACTTATTTATTTAACTGAATTGGAAGCTTTCCAACATGACTTTATGAAAGAATTGTTAGCAGATGTCAAAAAGTTACTTAAAAACCTAAGTTGTCAAAATTCCTGAAAAAATAGATCCTAGTAGGTATAATTGTCCAAGATTATTTGGTTATGATAAAGCACATTAAGATCCTGTTTCAATATGGCCAATTGTTAAGAAATACAACTTCCTATGCATTATATAGAAACAAATTTAGCAAAATAGTGTAGAAAGACTGTATGGTTATGAAACAAGTAACAAATTGACTGACAAATTTTTGTAAAAACTGTTCAAAGTTGGCCTACTGCCAGAAGACAAAATAGCTGTATATTACTTTCAGTCACTATATCCATTGACTTATGAAAAACCAAATTCAAGCTAAACGACATTGATCAGGAGAAAAAAATCTTATTACAGAAACATTTTCAACCTACTTATGAAATCATCCTACTGACAAAGAAAGGTTAAAATGGCAGACAAAACATCAGTTATTCATCATTTGATCTTGCAATAAATAAACAAGTTACATGTGGTGAAGAAGTTGAAGGGAACTACAAAAATAAAATTTATGATATAGAAAAATATAGATTTTTTAGTACTAAGTATAACCCAAACTGTCAAATTAATCCTTTGGATAATTTTAAGTGAAATTTTAATAAATGGAAATACAGTCAATCCTCGTTATTCGCAGTAGTTATGTTCTGCAAATTCTTTGTGAATACTGAACCATTGTGCCTATGGGAAATATAGGTAGGCCTTAATTAGTGCGAGTTCGAATAATGCAATTTCAATTAGTGCGACTTATAAAATTGATACCTTTTTCAGTTAGTGCGAGCAAATATTTGATTAATGTGAGTTATAAGCATAGATCAGTCTTACTAACAGAGCTCCAAATCCTTTTATGATGTCAATTAACAAATTAATGTTAATCTTCGGTTAGTAAAACCGGACAAGGAGCAGTTCAAGAACAATCAATTGGCTTTGAAGGGATGAGACATCAGAAAGATAGGTTTTTGCCGTTAACTGTTTAACATTACTGTACTATTATTTAGCTTTGCTATTGTATACATATAGTATAGTACAGAATTTTCTCTTTTAAAAAGTATCAAAATGGATAAAAGGAAGAACACTTTTGACGATAAAACAGGAAACAAAAAAAAGAGGTTAGTGATTATGCTAGAGCAAAAAGTGGATGTGATTAAGCATCATAAAGCAGTGCTCCATTTTCGCTTTCGATTTGCTCTTTTGGTTTCGATTTGGCGGTTGGTTTGAGCGCTTTTGATTCGCTATTTTAGTTTTGATTTGGCGGTTGGTTTGATGATGCTTTCGATTCGCTATTTTGGTTTCGATTTGGCGGTTGGTTTGATGATTGCTTTTGATTCGCTATTTTGGTTTCGATTTGGCAGTTGGTTTGATGATGGCGGCCAGGTGGTGCTCAACTTTTGCATTTGATTCGCTATTTTGGTTTCGATTTGGTGGTTGGTTTGATGATGGTCGATTCGCTATTTTGGTTTCGATTTGGCAGTTGGTTTGATGATGGTTTGAACGCAATTCCTGGTAACTTATTAATTTAGATGATGAACAATGATGTAAACGCTATTTTAGTTTTGATTTGGCGGTTGTTAGCTATTTTGGTTTTGATTTGGCAGTTAGTTTGATGATGATATGAGACGAATATTTTAGTTTTGATTTGGCGGTTGGTTTGATGATGATATGAGACGCATTTCCTGGTAAGTTATTAATTTAGATGATGAACAATGATGTAAAATACTGGTAAGTTATTAATTTAGATGATGAACAATGATGTAGATCGGAAGATCGGTAAGTTATTAATTTAAATGATGAACAACGATGTAAAATATGAAAATGTGATGAACAACGATGTAAAATATGAAAATAAATATTTCTTAAACAATTGCTGTGTGGTTATTCAATGAGGTTGGCTAATGGCCAAAATCTCACAAAGCAAGAACCAATTACCAAAAATCTCACAAAGCAAGAACCAATTACCATTTAGCTAATGGCCGGAATCTCACAAAGTAAGCAATTACCATATTTTACATATAGTTAATACTTCGAATAATGCGAATTCAAATAGTGCAAGAAATTCGTGGAACCAATTATTCGTACTAATCGAGGCCTACCTGTATAGAGTTATAACCCGAAAGGTCCCCAACTCAATTCTGAGCCGAGACAGATTTTTTCTTCAGCTAATTTAATTAGAAATTTTAGTTTAATCATTAATTCATAGATGACATCACTCTTTGATTTAATCATTAGTAAATTTATTAATTACAAGATGGTGCTAACTTTAATAAAATTTGCAATCAATTCTCACTATTCGCAGATTTTGTATTCGCAAAAATTTATTTGTAACCACAAAATCAATTTCCATGACACTTTCATACTTATTTATGGACTCCCACTGAGCAGCAAAAATATTGTTATCAATGTAAACTCTAATAAAAGAAGTTGTTTCTTACCAAACATAATCTCTAAGTTGTTCTGCCAGAAAAGTCTCATTATCTATCCTTGCTCACACAACAGACCATAGGTAGACCAAAAGCCTGCTCATATCGTCTGCAGGTCCCACAGAAGGATATAATCCTATGCTTCAACACAGCCTCAAATTTAGGTACCTAACTTCCTGCGCATTTGCTCCTTATGCCAAGATTTTAGATCGCAGGCAAAAAGTGACTCAGACAAGGCTGATGCAGTTTTCAATACAGTTCAGAAAGACAATGTGCCAGTTGCCACACCAAACATCCTGCAACATCAAAACTATCCACCAAAACTAAGATTTTATTTACTATACATAATTAATGTTTTAAAAAATCAAATAAAGATTACTGTAATTATAAAACTATATAAAGTACTGTAACCATTAAACCAAAGCACTCTTAGAAGTTGACATCAGTTCTACATTCTATTCATCTGATCTCAACTGCTAAGAGTGCTTTAGTTAATGGTAAGTTGATGAGTATAAGCAGTAAATTGGATGGTATATATCAGGCTTAGTATGTATAGCACTGTAATACAGATTAAATAAGGTATTTTTAAACAGAAAAACACCCAAAGCAAGGATGAAAATGTTGGGAAGGTTCTTGGGAACTTATCCATATATTTCCCAAAGGCACAATGGTTCAGTATTCGATAATTTAGTATTTACAAAGAATTTACAGAATGTACTGCAAAAAACGAGAATTGACTGTATAAGATAAGGAATTTATACATTGGGAAAAAATAAAAATAAATTATACATATATAGTAACAACTACTACAAATAACTGAATGCACACAACTAAAACTGTGCTCAATTCTGATGAACTACATTAATAAAAATAAATTATACATATATAATAACTACTACTACAAATAACTGAATGCACACAACTAAAACTGTGCTCAATTCTGATGAACTACATGAAATCATTTTCTCTCTGTGTGTGTGTAGTTTAATAAGTCCCTATGTGTACATTGTATTGTTGATTGAAGACACTCATTAAAAATAAAATATTTTTGACGTTTTATCTTTAATTTGAAATTATGAACTTGAAAAAATTAATTATATGCAATTATTCAATTAAACTCAAAGATATTATAACAAATATAATGTATTCTAACAAATTGTACTGTGAAGAAGTTAACTCTGACCTATCCTATTATTATTTTATTATGCTCTTTATTATTTATTATTATTTTCATTATTATATTTTAGTTTAAGAGTTAACTCACTTTCCACGTTCTCCATCTTGTCAGTTAGCAGTTATATGTTATAGAGTGGAAATCTATCTCCCAAATGAACTCACTTGGCTCTTGACGTCATCTAATCTAAATAATTTACCACTAATCCAATGTGAGAATATAAGAATGATCTCATATCGATGTTATATTCGGTATATAATTAACTTGTAAAGAGGATGGAATGAATTGATTGCTCTGTAAACTATGAAATTTTAACTTGTTGCACGATATTATGCAAATGAAAAGCTTGGGACTGTAAAGTCACTTGTATAAAAACATATGCATTAACTGATATAGCAAGGTATTTTGTATTGCAATGGAATTGATTAAGTGATTCCTTGAATTTCTTGCAAAAATTGACCATGGCTTAAGTTTGTAATGGAGATGGAGGTACTAAAATTCAATGATATTTAAGGTTATATTATTTGTGAATATTTGATTTTTGATATTTGAATATTGATTAAATAAGTTTTGTTGATAATTTGATTGCTGCTTTATTATTGCTTAAATAAAGCTTTGTTATACTTTTTGTAAGTGTTTGAGTCAAATAAATTTTATATTTTTTATTATTTAACTTTGTTTTGAGAATTTATTCAATTTATTAGTATAAGTTTTTAACATCTTTTTTGTCATTTAAATCTAACACTTGTTTGATACTTTTAGCCTTAAGTTTTCTGATTGTTTGTTGTGTAGATGTTAGTTATTGATAGAATTGGTTTGATTTGCTATATTTATTTTAGGAAATAGTGAAAAGACCTGAGCTCAGGCTGGACTCTGGATTTGCAGAATCATTAAAACCATAATGTTGAATTTAGTTTATTATTATTGGTATTCTTTTGATTATTGCAACTTTGCAGTACCAGTTTAAATTCAAATTTGAATTTAAACTGATTCTTGAAGATTTTATCTTCAAAATTTACAAGTGGAAGGCAACAGGAAATCACCACCTCATTATTTTTTCCCAAGATAACACAGAATGAATGAATTGCACTGAGAATTTTTCAAATAAAGAACACAACACTACTGAAATTCAGAGGGTTGTCCCCTGCAGTTGAAGGACCAGGGTTTCCAAGGTTGTCAATAAGCAAAATCCCTGGAAAATTGGAACTTGGAATGTCAGAGCATTGAAGAAAGTTGGAAAATTAGAGAACTTGAAGAAGGAAATAGATAGGCTGGATACTGATATTTTGAGATTGAGTGAAGTGAGATGGCTAGAGAGAGGTGATTTCTGGAGTGGTGATTTCAACATTCTTTACTCAGGATGTCCAAAAGGAACAGGAGGCATTGGTTTTGCACTGAAAAAGAATATAGCACAACAGCTTGTCAGCAAATGGGCATACAATGAAAAACTGCTAATGATCAAAATTAAGACTAAACCAAGAGAGACAGTGATAATCCAGGTGTATATGCCTACACCAAACTACCAAGATGAAGAAGTGGAAGAAGTATATGAACAGATTGAAGAAATCTTAATTGAGGTACATGACAATGATAATCTGATAATCGTGGGTGACTGGAATGCAGTGATTGGTGAAGGCAGAATAGAAAGCACAGTGGGGGATTTTGGCATTGGTTCCAGGAATGATAGAAGAGAGACACTTTAGAATTTTGCAAGAGTCATGATCTAATGGTGGTAAACACTCTATTTAAACAATCAAAAAGAAGAAAATATACTTGGACAATGCCAGGAAATGTAGATGGATATCAGTTAGATTACATCTTAATTAGACAACATTACAGGAACCAAGTAAAATCTTGCAAGAGTTATTATCCTGGTGCAGATGTGGATTCATACCATAATTCTGTACTGATGATAGTCCAGCTAAGACTCAAAAAGAGGCATGTTCAAAACCCCCGTAAAAGATGGAACCTAACAAAAATTAAAACTGATAGACATGATTTGGAAGAGTTTAGAAGGACAATAGATGAAAAAATCACTATTGAAAGAATGAAAGGAAACAATGTAGAAGAGAAATGGAAAATACTGAAAGCAGAAATTACTGATGCATCAGATGTTTGCTTTGGGAAAGAAAAAAGCCTATATACAAAAAAATATACTTGGACAATGCCAGGAAATGTAGATAGATATCAGTTAGATTACATCTTAATTAGACAAAATTACAGGAACCAAGTAAAATCTTGCAAGAGTTATTATCCTGGTGCAGATGTGGATTCATACCATAATTCTGTACTGATGATAGTCCAGCTAAGACTCAAAAAGAGGCATGTTCAAAACCCCCGTAAAAGATGGAACCTAACAAAAATTAAAACTGATAGACATGATTTGGAAGAGTTTAGAAGGACAATAGATGAAAAAATCACTATTGAAAGAATGAAAGGAAACAATGTAGAAGAGAAATGGAAAATACTGAAAGCAGAAATTACTGATGCATCAGATGTTTGCTTTGGGAAAGAAAAAAGCCTATATACAAACCTTGGAAAATTAAATCAAATTGACAACTAGATCCCAAATTAAATAAAAATATCTGAACTAGCTTATAGGACCTTAAATAAAATTAAAATGCAGGAGTGTTTTCAGGCTGGACTGCCCCTCTTCAGCTGCACAGAGAAAGTGTGCATTAGCAGAGAACCGGATAGAGGACGGGATCTGTAAAAACAAGTGTAAATTGTAATTTAAACCCCAAGGTGTCAGGGAAATGGTCAAAAACAAACAGGTTGTGTAGGTGGGATAAAATGTTAGGTAAAAAGGGGGTGGAAATAGGGTGATACCAGATACAAAAGCTTACATTTGCACATTAAAATGAAATAAAATAAAAATTAAATACTATTACAATGATATTTAAATACTATAACAACATAGTACAATAGTAAAACCCTTAAATACTATAGTCCTATTGATTAAACAGGGACTCCCAAGCACTGGATATAAAATTTTTATCCCAAGAATTGATTAGATTTTTATCCTTGCTGCAGAGATAAATGTTTCAAACTTCTCGAAAGTTGGACCTCAATTCATTAAAACAAAGCAAATAGACAATTTTAGTGTTGTCCCATATAACACATCATTTTGAGTAGGGCACTTGCGCTAGAGCCGTATTTTCTTTGTTGCTGCTTATGTCGCATTAATACTGTTGCATACATTCTTTCAGGTGTTGTTGGGTTATTCCAATGTAATAGCTTATCACGCTGGTTACAGAATCAACTAACAGTATCTCGTATACCCTGCACCTCTCGGTGTTAGGTGTAGTTTTCTTGTCATTGCATATTTTTTGGAACATGGTAGAGTTTCTTCTTTCAAACACTTGTGAATGAACGAACCGATGATGCCTGAAAGAATGTATGCAACAGCATTGAAGCGACATAAGCAGCAACAAAGAAAATACGGCTCTAGCGCAAGACTGGCATGTTATATGGGACAACACTAAAATCGTAGATTTGCTACGTTTTAATGAATTGAAGTCCAACTTTCGAGAAGTTTGGAACATTTACCTCTGCAGCAAGGATAAAAATCTAATCAATTCTTGGGATAAAGACTCTATACCCAGTGCTTGAGAGTACCTGTTTAATCAACGGAACTATAGCATTTAAGTCTTTTACTATTGTACTACGTTGCTATAGTATTTAAATACCATTGTAATAGTATTTAATTATTTATTTTATTTTATTTTAATGTGCAAACGTAAGCTTTTGTATCTGGTAACACCCTATTTCTGCCCCCTTTTTACTTAACATTTTATCCCACCTACATAACCTGTTTGTTTTGACCATTTCCCTGACATTCAGAGTTTAAATTACAATTTACATTTGTTTTTACAGATGTCCTGTCCTGTGTCTGGTTTCTGCTAATGGCTCACTTTCTCTGTGCAGCTGAAGAGGGACAGTCTAGCCCAGAAACGCTCCTGCATTTTAATTTTATTTAATGTCCTATAAGCCAGTTCAGATATTGTTTTACTTGGTAAATTAAGACCAAAAACTAGCACTTTCTAGCAGTTAAGAACAATTTATTTACAGTAACAAACATTTTCAGCTATTTGCCATCTTCAGGTTACAGGAAGTGGAACAACAAGAAATTTAAATATTGGAACAATATTAGTTACTATAGCAACAAAAAATGATTACCTAAATAACAAATATAATGAGATTTACTATTAAGGTATGTTTAAAATTGTAACATATATAATAAAATAAAAATAAAAAAATTAATAATTCACAAAAAAATTTTTTACAAAAAATCAGGAGTGCTAAGCCTAAATAGTTGCGTCATTAAGCCAGGTTGGCGGTCTTGGATGATTTATTTTTTTGATAGCATATCTCTATGCTGGAAGTAGATCATGGTCTGGTCTTTCGTTAAAAATATCTGCTGTTTTTTTCCTAGTTATTATCTCCACAGATTCTGTAATTAAGCTTTGCCTAGGTGTTCGGACTGGTTTTTTAATCTTTGCACCATTCCAGTCTATTTGTAGGTCAGTTGTACAGGATTCGAAGGATAAGCATTGGTTAGTCTATCTTTAAGTACATCTAGCTTTTGCTCATTGAGCCTGTACTGCTTTAGCCATCAAATCTTATACAACTGATCTACAAATAGACTAAGATGGTGCGAAAATTAAAAGAACCACTCTGAACACCTAGGCAAAGCTTAATTACAGAATCTGTGCAGATAATAACTAGGAAAACAACAGCAGATATTCTAGGTTTAGCACTTCCGATTTGTCAAAAAATTTTTTTGTGAATTATTAATTTCTTTTATTTTTACGCTCTGAACACCTAGGCAAAGCTTAATTACAGAATGTGCAGATAATAACTAGGAAAACAACAGCAGATATTCTAGGCTTAGCACTTCCGATTTGTCAAAAAATTTTTTTGTGAATTATTAATTTCTTTTATTTTTATTTTATTATATATGTTACAATTTTAAACATACCCTAATGATAAATCTCATTATATTTGTTATTTAGATCAGCGCTTCTCAAACTATGGGTCGCGACCCCAAATGGGGTTGTGAAGTGAAATGCCGGGGTCGCATAAATTAAATTCAAACACTTGAATTTCAGTTTATATGTAATTTCACAAATGTCCAATATTAACATTTGGACTCATATGAATTTTCTGTGTAGTTGGTTGATTGTGTTCATCTTAATAAGTGTGCAAATGATTTATGTACCTGTATGTTTTATTTCATATTTAATACCTGGGGAATAAAAAATCTCGTAATGAAAAATGGGGTCGTGAATGAAAAAAGTTTGAGAAATGTTGGTATAGACAATAAATCGGCGAGTGCGTATTTCGTTCGCCATGAAAATTTTAGATGATAATTTTTTTGTTGCTATAGTAACTAATATTGTTCTGATATTTAAATTTCTTGTTGTTCCAATTCCTGTCACCTGAAGATGGCAAATAACCAAAAATGTTTGTTACTGTAAACAAATCATTCTTAACTGCTATAAAAGGCTAGTTTTTTGTCTTAATTTACTAAAACAGACTAAGTAGTAACAATTCGCTATTCTAACATGACTACAAACCTTGAATTACAAAGCAGATACTAGAGCTGATGGAAGAACAAAGGATCTGCAAAAAGACCAGGAACATTAAAGAATACATAAAACTTTATAACAAAATCAGCAGAGAGGCAAGAAAAGTGAGAGATGAATGGATTGAGAAGAAATGTAAGGAAATTGACAAAAATTTAACAAGACTAAACTGAAAAAGCATACACAGAAATTAGACAACAGTTTAGAAAGAGGAAGAAAAACCTCAACTTTTTGAGAAGCAAAGATGGAAAAATACTAATTGAGGAAGATGCAGTCATACAAAGATGGAAAGAATACACAGAAGAGCTATACAAAGATCAAAATAACAACACAACTCTTGAAGAAGAAAATCAAATTGAACAAGATGAACTTGGATCACCTATTCTCGTGTCAGAATTTGAAAAGGTTCTTAAAGATTTAAAGTCAAGAAAATCTATTGGAGTTGATCTAATACCCAGAGGATTCTTCAAGCATTGGGAGATAGTGCAAAAACAGCTGCTTATAATGAAATGCACATCACTGGCGAAATCCCCCAAAGATTTTGAACAAACAGTACAGTGAGGAAGTTAACTCTGACCTGTCCTATTTTATTTTATTATGCATTTTATTATTTATCGTTATTTTCTTATTATCTAAAGTATTATATTTCAGTTTACGAGTTAACTTACTTCCATCTTCTCCATTGTCATTAGCAATCATGTGATATGGAATCGGGAACTGTCCTCCAGAAGAGCTGTCCCGGGTAATGGCGTTATCATCTAATTTTACCACTGGTCCGATATGAAAATGTAAGAATGATCTCATATTGATGTTTTGTTCATATATATAATGAAATTGTAAAGAGGATGACATGAATTGACTACTGTGTAAGCTAATAACTTTAAACTTATGTATAAGTATGTAAATGAAGCAACATGGGACAGTACATCACTCGGATATAAAAACCTACAAAAACGGCAACAGAGTGAGGTGTTGTATCAATGTGAAGTTGGCTAAGTGATATTTGAGTTTCTTTTAAAGATCGACGATTGTTTGAAGTTTGTATTGGTGATGGAGGTAGTAGCATTAAGTAGTATTTAAGGTTTCTTTTTGTGAATAATTGAGAGTTGATATTTGAGTGGATTAAACAAGTTTTGTTGATTAATTTATTGTTGCTTTATTATAGTTCCAATAAAGCATTTATTAACACTTTTGTAAGTGTTTCGAGTCTAATAAATTTATATTTTTTTTTATTATCTAATTTGTTTGGGAATTTTTTCAATTTATTAGCATAAGTTTTCTAACATTGTCGTTTGTTCTAGTTCTAACACTTAATCGGTACTTTTAGTTGTTTAGTTGTATGATTTCTGGTTTTGCTTTGCCGGATGAATGTTAATTGTTGTTAGATTATTTTTGAAATTAATTATTTTTAAATTAGAATTTAGTTTAAGACCTGAGCTCAGGCCGAACTCTGGATTGCAGAATTGTTAGACCGTTAGGAGTAGTTGTAATTAATAATATTGACATTCGTTAACATCTGCGACTTTGCAGTACTAATTCCCATTTCCAAGAAAAGCAGCGCACAAAATTGAGGACTATAGAACACTGAATCTCTTGACACATGCTTCAAAAATCCTTACAAGAATAATCTACCATTGGATAGAAAGAAAAGTGGAGGAAAATCTGTCAGAAGATCAATTTGGTTTTAGTAGAAACTGAAATACCTGTGAGGCAATTCTAAGTCTTCGCTTGATTATTGACAAAGTCTTGGAAGTTAATAAACCAGTAATAGTAGCTTTTATTGATATTGAGAAAACATTTGACAATGCTAACTGAAACATATTACAGTGAAACCCCGATTTTGAAACTTTTCGGGGACCGGCCCGAAAAGTCGAACGAGCCGGGAAAACGCACGAAACGGGAAACTCTGATGACGTCATAATAAAAAAAGTTCGTTGAAATGTTACAAAAAATACTGTACATTATTAAATACTGTAATAGAATGCAAAAATAATATTAATTGTTTAAACTTTACGTCAGATAAATAATAGTGCACGTTATATATCGAGAAACTTTATTCCAAATAATCTAAATTTATAGATGGTGCCACTCATTAATCTAATAAAATAATAATGAAACATATTGTTCAAAATACTCAAAAACATTACACTACAGAGATTGAAGGATCATCTACCAGCTATAGAGGAATCAAACAACTCTCATTGATTCAAAGAAAGCAGAAGCAAAAGTTTCTAAGAGTGCGAGACAAGGATGTGGACTCTCTCCATTGCTATTCAACTGAAGGAATTCAAGGAAATTTGTAATAATCCAAACATCAAGGGAACTTTATTCCAAATAATCTAAATTTATAGATGGTGCCACTCATTAATCTAATAAAATAATAATGAAACATATTGTTCAAAATACTCAAAAACATTACACTACAGAGATTGAAGGATCATCTACCAGCTATAGAGGAATCAAACAGCTCTCATTGATTCAAAGAAAGCAGAAGCAAAAGTTTCTAAGAGTGCAAGACAAGGATGTGGACTCTCTCCATTGCTATTCAACTGAAGGAATTCAAGGAAATTTGTAATCATGGAATAAAAATAAATGGTAGACTATATAGTATAATAAGTTTCACTGATGATATTGCATTAGTAGCAGAGAATGAAATAGATTTACAAGATGCTTTGCAAAGTCGCAGATTAGAACGAATGTCAATAATTCTAATTATAACTTAAGCCTAGGCTAGCGACTCTGCAATCCAGAGTTCGGCCTGAGCTCAGTCTTTTTCTAAGTTCTAACTTAATACTAATTAACTACAAAACAATCTAACACAATGTAACGTCTAACTGACGAAACAAAATCAGAAATCGGAACTTATTACTAAAGTGCCGATTAAGTGTTAGAAGTGAAACGAACAAACGAGGTTAGAACTTACACTAATAAATTAAAGAATTTCTCAAACAAGTTAGATAATAAGAAAATATAAATTTATTAGACTCAAAAACACTTACAAAATGTTAATAAATGCTTTATTGAAACTATAATAAAGCAACAATCAATTAATCAACAAAACTTGTTTAATCTAACTCAAATCTCAACAAACAATTATTCACAAAGAAAAGAACCTTAAATACTATTTAAATTCTACTACCTCCACCTCCGATACAAACTTCAAATAATAGTCGATCCTTACAAGAAACTCAAATGTCACTTTTCGCCAATTCTACGTCTGGAAATTCAGCACCTCTATCAGCTTGTCGACTGCGTCGGTCTTTTATACGGGTGACTGACAATCCCGCACTTCGCTTACATCTCTATCAGCTTGTCAACTGCGTCGGTCTTTTATACGGGTAACTTACAATCCCGCACTTCGCTCATTTGCATACTTACACGTAACAAGTTCAAAGTTATCAGTTTACAGAGTAATTCATTCATGTCATTATCTTTACAATTAATTTATATATCGAACAAAATTACCGATACGGATCATTCTTATTTTCACATATCAGTTCAGTGGTATGTAGATAAGAGGACACCATTAACCGGGATAGCTCTTCCGGATACGGGTTACGATTCAGTATCACGTGACTGTCAGCTACGACGGAGAGCATGGAAGTAAGTTAACTTTTAAACTAAAATATAATACGTTACTGTCAGCTACAACGGAGAGCATGGAAGTAAGTTAACTTTTAAACTAAAATATAATACATTAGTATATAGGAAAATAACGATAAATAAATAATAGAGTACATAATAAAATAAAAATAGGACAGGTCCAAGTTAACTTCCTCACAGCTTTAAAACAACTGAATGACATGGTGAAAGGAAAATGCAATATGAAAATAAACAAGAAAAAACAAAAATTTTGAAGTGCACCAGAGATGGTGGACAGAGAGCAGACATTTGGATGGACAGCGAAATGCTAACCACAAGTTAAGGCTTTTAGCTACCTAGGTAGCTTAATCACATCAAATGGAAGGTGCAAGATTGAAGTTGCCTCCAGCATTGCTCAAGCTAAAAGCACTTTCAATAAAAAACTTACTAACTTCCAAAAATACTACACTCGATAGAAAAAAACATTTTTTATAAAGCTTTATTTGGACTGTTGCAATATATGCACGAGAAACTTGGACCCTAAGGAAGGTGGAACAACAGACTCCAAGCATTTGAAATATGGTATTGGTGATGAGTGATGAGAATTCCTTGGATGGATAGAGTGACTAATGAAGAAGTGTTAAAGAGAGCTGGAGAAATATACAGCCTACTTAAAACAATTGAGAAGAGGAGAAATGAAATGGTTGGACCCCTTTTGTGCCATTCAGTCTGGTGTGCAACATTGCTGGAAGGAAAGACAGAGGGAAGAAAGAGATGAGAACAAACTACATGGATAATATCAAGAAAGGAAGGACATATTGCCAAATTAAATAACTGACCACAGATAGAATTCCACTGCACAACAAACATTCTGTCCACCAACTTTTCGGTTGAGGAGAGAAAGAAGCAGTAACAATATGCATTCTGGTTGTGGAAAAAAAGTACTGGAATGACATTCTGCATGACCTAGTCCCACTACACAATTATCAGATTTGAAGAATCAATTTGTGCCATAAATCAAGTTTTCTGGCAGAGAGCTTCAGATGATCAGTTAATATCTTTTGATAGACAAAAGAATCCATTATGCTATGTATATGGGCACCACTAGGTAACCACGTATCAGTTCCACTTACTGAAAAGCAATCCCATAGCACAATATTCCCACCATGTTTCACAGTAGGGATAGTGTTTTTTTTCCTCTAAATGCCTCATTCTTCTTTCTCCAAATATAATGTGTTGTTATGGCCAAACAATTCTCTTTTTTGTTTCATCACTCCATAACACTTTACTCCAGAAATAATAATCATCATCTTCATGCTGTTCGGCAAATCTCAGTCAATTGTCCTTATGACATTTGCAAAGGAGTGGCTTCTTCCTTCGCTGTGACCAGTTATACTATTATCAGGCAGCACATGATTATGATTGACTCAGACATATCAGTTCCAACTTTGGAAAATTTACTCTTAATATCTCTGACAATTAATCTCTAAGGCTGATATTTACTTCTATCACAATTTTCTTGCATGAATGTGGTTTTGCAATTTTCCTGAATGAATGTTGAATGTATCACAATTTTCTCTCTTCCAGACCTGGGAAAAGTTTTAACGATACTATAAGTTTTGTACTTTTTGATAATTGATACAATCATTGAAACTGGAATTATCATCTGTTTGGAAATCTTCTTGTAGTCATTTCTAGCTTTATGAAGATTGATAATTTTGTTCCTGAGATCTTCACTGAGTTCTTTACTTTTTCCCATGCTGACTATTACTGCACATTGAATACAAAAGGAATACAGCCACTTTTATACCATTTTTTAATTTTAAAATCATCCAGAGAGAGTTCTAAGTATACTGGTTACTTGAAAATATGCAATTTTTTTGCATCCTATGAATGATACCATTTTTAACTGAAAGGATGTGAATAATTTCAGTTAAAAATTATTTGTGTATTATTTTTTATTTGGTGATATTTTCTGCAAATTAAAGTGGATTATTTGGAAATAATGATTGGAAAAAATTTATCCTGCTTTTAACTGGAATGAAGTCAAAATAATACACAGTGTCACTGATCCAACAGAGCTAAATACAGCTGAGAAAGTAAACATTTACAGAAGAGGACAGCAAGAGGAGATAATTGGTGAAAAAGAAAAGGAGACGATCTTGAATGTGTGGAAGTATGCCCTAAGAGGTAATATATGTAGGAACAACGTAAACCTTTAGGTCGAAACACCGAACTTTGACAAAATATTTCAGTTTTTATTTACTTTTTATTATCTGTGTTTTTATTTCAGTTTTTGCTAATTTTAGTTAAATGAATTATTTTTAAATATTTGATTACAATAACCGTCCCAGGTAATATAGAATTTATAAGTAAAATATTTTGAGAAAGATCTTTATTTTAAAATTTGAAGTAAGTTCCACAATGGAATCTTAATGACCAAAGTTTTAAAGATTCTTAGAATGTCTTTTGTTCTAATCAGTTTGTGAGTTCAAGTTGAGGATGGCTAGGACATAGCCGAAAACATTACTCTAGTGTAAAAACTGAAATTTATAGAGAGTTGTTTGGACTGTTAACTAGTGCTATGTTTAACTCTTTGATTAGTTGGAAATAATGTTTTATTTATTTCCTATTCTGAGGAGAAAATTTTGGCGTATGATAAATTTTTGTTAAGTCATTTGTTTTTCATTTTATTTGCAAAACTACAAATATTTTGTAGAATGTATAAACTTTTGAGGGCAACTGTATATAATAATGATTTGAATAGACTAGAACTCAATATATAGTGAAGACAAAAAGAAATTTAAAAATAAGGTTTAAGATTCATCAATCTAACATACTTAAGGAAAAGATAAGATGGTTCTAATGATGCAAAACTTTTGAGCACAATCTAACAATAGAGGTCAATAAAATAGCTATGAAAAGGATGGTAGACATTAGAGATAGTGAAGACGAAAAAAATATGAAGTAATAAATGAGAACATTCCAGGAGCATTACCTCTACTTTGGATCTGGTGTTTACATATCACATATGAAAACTATTAAATCTATATTTTTTTTAAATAAAAAACTATAATACTGTGAAGAATAAAAAATTAATAAAACACCATAAAGTAAATCAAGTAATAAACTCACTCATAGGTACATGATTTAATGGAATTAGGTCATTACAATAATTTGAAAATCTTTTAGAATGAAATTGTAAATATTGAAATTTTTTATGAGTGAGCTAAAGATGTTTTGATGTTTAGCCAAAAACATTTCAAAAATAAATAATTTTCTCTTTTAACAACTTGTGTCTTTAATTCATCAATGTAATCTTTATGAATTACCATCATGTTTTTATAGAAATTTATTCATAATATCAATCACATTTAAAAATTGTATTTTATAATATATTATAAAAAATCTGATAATATCGAAATATTCTTGAAATGAGTTCTAAAACTGTATTCTAATGTTTATATTGCTTTGTAATGATTGCTGAAGAGGACCTAGAGGATTGGAAGCATTTCAATAGAATTATTTTAAGTTCAAAAGAAAAATCTGAAGTTATTATTTCTGTATTAGCCTGCTCTTTTGAGCTGATTTTCAATGCTTTTTAAAAATTGAACATTATATTTTGATTAAAGATAGAAATCTTAGAATGATCCAGGAGAAAGTATTTTGTTAATTTACATTATGTTTATTAGCAAACTGTTATAAAATCAGACATCAAAACTTCTGACATTTTCTTATAACAGTGGTTTCCAAATTTTCTGTGTCTGCACCCCCTTTTTTCACAAAAAAAATTGGCACACCCTTCATTTTCGTAACAGACTAATTTTATAAATATTTTTTATGTACAATTTAATACTACAAAACAATACTGTATACCATATTTTGTATAAATAAAGTTCTTATATATAAAAAATATATATTTATTATGGAGTAATAATTTTTAATACCTTACTGAAAGATATACTCCTGACCGGGCTAAATCTAGCCACGGGCCTTCCAAATGGTGCTAGCCAGGCAATACATAGTCTGGCTCAGTCTTAAAGCTTAAACTTTTACATACTAACCAAACCTCAAGGGAACTTTTAATCCAAATCCTATACTAATCAGCCATATTTTAATCCGTTGATTTTTAACGGATTTTTAATGATTCAAATTAATTTGAACTAATTGGTCCGATATCACTAATCAAAAATTACGTCTAAATTAATATAACTGTCTGGAGAATTAATTCGCTCGTTGGCCTCGGTGGTCTAGCGATTATGACATTGGGACTTTAGCCCAAAAGTCCCCGGTTCGATCCCGGGCCGAGGTGGATTTTTCTTCAGATAATTTAGTTAAAAAATTCTAGTTTAATTATTAATTGTGGCGCCACTCATTGATTTAAATAAATTAATTATTATTCTAATTACGAGATGGCGCTAAAATTAGTTCAAATTAATTCAAATCATTAAAAATCCGTTAAAAATTCAAGGGATTAAATATGGCTGATTGTATAGGATTTGATTAAAAGTTCCCTTGAGGTTTGGTTAGTATGTAAAAGTTTAAGCTTTAAGACTGAGCTGGTCTATGTATTGCCTGGCTAATTTTTAATACAATTGGACAAATCTCATAAAAAAAGAATACATGTTTAATACAACATAATATTTAATGCAATGGAGAGCTTGTTTTTCAGCACAAATTCTCTCAAATCAGGGTGTTATCAAAGATATCACTACTTGCAATTCTTTTTCCATCACTAAACAGGACTGATATTTTGTCTTTAAAATAGCTATAACAGAAAGTTTCTGGATATATGTATTCATAACCTTTATGCTGATTCATTTTTTTCAACACCAATTTGAATTTATTTTTTGTTTGTCTCAAAAATGATGTTTTTTTAATTCTTGCATACCCCCTTGCAATGGACTAGCACCCCTCTAAGGGATGTGCCCACAGTTTGGAAACTGTCTTATGATAATTATAAAGATATTTGATAAATTTTTTATGACATTCAACATAATAATGTCATTGAAAATGATTCTGATGATATATACAGTATTTCATTCCTGTATCTTTAATTGTTCCAAAATATAGGAACTGTTACAAAAATAAGCAATTAATTCTTTCTAATAAAACTATTTCTGTATTTAGGATTTACTTATAAAAACTAATATAGATATAAATTAATATGCATATAAAATTTTTAAATTTGTTCTGCATTTAAATTTTCAATCATAATATGCTATATAATTTGTAATTAAAATAATATAATTCAAATTCTAATAATTGTTTAAACTTTATATAATTATTGCATTCATATTGTAAGGATTCGGACAGACGTTTATTTTTCTTCCAATGGAATCTGAAACTACAACGTCACACCACTCGCAGGTGTCAAATATATAACACCAACAAACAATAGAATCAGACTTTGTTCGCAGAATTTAAAATAATAATCGTCTAGAAATCATCTTTAAGAATCTAAAAACTAATGAACTGTTGCACGAATATTTTTAATTAATTAAATAATTTGTTATCATTATAATATGTTAATTATCATTTACTTAAATATTTTTATATGGTTATAATTTTATTAATTTTAATAATGATATTGTCGGGTTTGGATTGATTGTAATAAAAAAAAGGGAATATTAACAACTGAACTAACAAATCACGTGATGCACGACATGTTGTTTTGCAGAACCCTATTTTTGTCAGAAAGTTCTCTTCTTATATATATATTAGAATAATTTTGTTGACTACAAATGGCATTATTTGGAACTGCTAAATGATATAATATTATAACAAGATATCTATATGAACTGTGAGAATACAGAGATTTTTGTCCTCTAAAAAATAAACAGAAAATAAAATGAATGATAACAGAAGCAGATCATTTTTGACAATAGTGTAATTAGACCAATATACAGGAAATGATGTAACAGAACTGTGATGTTTAGAGTGAGAAGACAAAATTGAAGTAGTTGGTTCATAGAATCGATGCAATCAATAAGTGTTAGAGGGCAGTGGCAAATGAGTCAACAGAGAACAGAGAAAAATATATTTAAACAGATATAAGAAACTAAGAACCCTGAGGCTTGAAGTTGGCATATACAAGAAAAAGAGGCATCAATGGATCCAGGACTGAGTTTGTATTATGAAACAAAAGAAGGATTTTATTCTTGAGATAAGTTTTTATACTCACAAAGTGAACTTTAGTAAATCAGAAGAAATGTTTATGTAAAAGAAATATTTATGAAATGTTTTGTGTTCTCTCTTTGGTGGTTACTCGCCATCTGAAACAAATAAATTTTATTTATGGTTTAACAAGCCATTGTTATCTCGAATCATTTTGTGTTGGACAGACCAATGTTTTCCCATCTTTATTCACAAGAAATTCTACATACCATATTTAGGCCAGACCTGCAATCCTGAGGATCCACTGAACCAATTAAACTTAATAAATTTCATAAATACATATCAATGATTATTAAAATTAATCAGTTAAAATTGATTTATGTAAACAATGTTTTTAATCATTGTCTAAAATTATTTTGAATATAAGAATTTTGTCATGGTTTTTCAAATAAATATTTGCAGATAAATTTTTGCAAATTATCACAGGTTAACCAAGTTGCTAAAAAATTGAGTTAGTTTCCACATTCAAAATAGTAGTGCTGTTGAGAAAGCCTTTATATAGCTAATACAAGATTGATTTTTGTATTTTATTATTGGATATAAAGTAATTTGAGAAATATAAAATCATAAAAATTCTACATTTTTCTATATGAATAAAACCCACTCTTTTTACACATTATGCTAATTATTATTGATTAAAACAGTTAAAAGTTGAGTAATACCCAGATTGATCATTTTAAACTCTATCATATATATTAATTTAATATGTAAATAATGAATTTCAGTCTGGTCCAATATTTATTATTCTAGTTCAAATATTGTTGCAAATATTTCTTTCTTTTCTATCTAAATTTTTAATTACAAATCTATTAACATATTACAAAAAATATATAAATATTAAGAAAGTAGAATAATTTAGCATAATGTATTGATGTTTGAAGAACGTGTCAATTTTTATTTATAAGAATAATTGCTTTTTATTCGTTATCCTCTGACATTTTTTTATAAAATAACCTATTGTCTCTTTCATATTTGTATTTCCATTGTTTATCAGATTATCATCTATCAAATCACCTCTACCAAGATCATAGATCATTAAGATACAGTATTATAGACAGATAAAAGTATCTATTATTTTATTGTATTTATTATTATTATTTATTTAATATTAAAGAAAATATTACTAGTAAACATGGAGTAAATTAAAAATAATTTAATTACTTAAATTATATAGTAATTAAGTAATAAATCAAATCAGATGTCCATTATTTGAATCCAGTCTTTTTAAGACCTAATTTTGGAGAAAATGACACAAAAAACCAGCACTTGGAAACAAGAAATTTGTTGATTTATGCAAACAGTCTGTAAAGTCTATAGGTAAAACAAAACCCACAAAAACTCATTTGCATTCTATAAGAAATGAATCTCAGAATAAGGAAAAAAGAAAATTGAATAATACATATTCCTACATTCCGGACTATCTAGGAAAACCATGTATGGGGTTGGAATTCTGTTTGACAGAAAAGCACATGAATATATGTAAGTGGCAGGCCTATAGTGAAAGGTGTATCAGAATTTGATTAATGTATAAGAAATATTAGGAAAAAACTGTTTCTAAATTAATTAAGGATACTAATAATCCTAGTCTATAATTATAATATGTTCATCTATTCCTCCAATTCTAAAAGAAAAGATAGTACATTTATAATCTATCACTTTGCTATTATATCATTTGGCAATCTTTAATTTCAAATAAAACATAGTACAGGTGTATCATAATTAGATGTTTATGTGCCCAGAACAAATCCAGGAAAAACATATTTTGTATGGCCCCAAAAAACTTTCCCCAAATTAAAAGCTTTGTATTGTGCTTATTTTCTTAATACCCAAGGTGAGTAAATTGTTTGTCCTGCCCATGTTGCATTGTTGTATGTATCAGGCAAAAATAGATCTAACATTGACAGGATTACATATAAAAAAATTAATTACTGCTACTCTGCCTAAAGGTCATCAACAAAAACATAAAACAGTTCTAAGGCAGGAAAAAACACATATTTATTAAGGTTATATAAGGTAGTAGGATTTTATGTAATTGAAAGCGCTACTACCTTATATAGCCTTAATAAATATGTGTTTTTTCCTGCCTTAGAGCTATTTTATGTTTTTATTGACAGGATTCTTATATACTTTAATTCTAGACATGGAGAGTTTAGTATATGAAAGTGTGATCATCTTTATATTATGTATAAAGTCAAATAGGTGTTTGTTTCTCTTTAATTTATAATCCTATTAGATAAACTATCTGTTAGAACGTAAGTCATAATGATAGAATCTATAGTCTCAATTTAAAATTAATGAAATGAATGATTATTGAAAATCTTATTTAAACCAAGAGAAAAACTTTTCTTCTTTTTAAAAATGCAGAATCAATGAAGTATATCCTATCTATTTATAGGATCAGATTATTACATTTAATTATAGACTATACTGAGATATTAAAACTAGATGTTAAAATTATCTATAATGAACATTAAATGAAGAATGTTTAGTTTAATGGCACATTTGGAATATATGCCCATTTGGCTTAAATTCTTCAGTTGTTTGTTATGTCAACATTAATTAAGTGATTAATGAAATTTGAAATGTTATCTGAGGATAAATTACATTAAAAAAAATCAAATGAATTTTTTGTAAGATGTTCACCTATGCAAATATTATATAGCATCAATTAGATAGCATCAATATTATGGTAAATTTCAATGGCATTACAATAATAAACAATCAGACCATACCAAGAATTTAATATTAAAAGATTCTAAATATACTATATAGCAGGAGTGGCCAAACTTCATGTCATTACAAGCCTAATAGGAGAATCTCAAATACTTGAGAGTCGCATTTTCTTTCTGGATCAATGAGAACAGCATCAGTTTTTTGGATAATCTTAATAATGATTTCAAAAATTGTTTATTTCAGATGCATTTATTTCATATGGATGTGCACTACTTTTTACAATAGATAAAAAAAATTATATAGCTGTAATTTGTTTAATTTAAATAAGTATTTGCTTCATATTTACTATAGACTTTCATGGTATGGAGCCATATTGAAGGTACCAAAGAGCTGCATGTGGCTTGTGAGCCACAGTTTGGCCACCTCTGCTATATAGCTTAAAAAATATTTAATTATAACATTCATATATTTGTTTGAAATAGATTTCCAAATGGTACAACAATAAATTGATAAATTATATTAACAAACAACAACAAACTTATTTATTGAACCAAAATGATTTTCTTTATAAAGCACTTTCAGGTATTAACTCATCAGTAAACTACAATATGTTAACTGCAATATTCTTCTTTTTGACTGTTTTTAAAAATTTATAATAGCATGGGCTCTTCCAAATGAATGTTTTACTTATATGCTATAATAATTTAAATCTATAATTAATTTAGAACTAACTATTATGATTTTTTATAGTTTGATTCTAAGATATCTTTCACATGTAAAAATAAATATTTAAAGTGAAAAATTCCATTTAATATGCTATTCATCCTATTATATAATTGCATGCTTTTGTTTGATGGTAAAATTGATATATACAATCAAAAGACATTTCATTAAAGACTCATCTTGCTGGCTTTCTGACCAAAATGATGATTAGATCACATTAAGAGTGTATTTTTCTTATGCTCTCTAATGTACACGGTGTCCATAATTAAAGTTTCTCTATTCAAGATTGCCTACAACTATTACTATTCATCAGAAAATTATGAAACTTTGTGTACCCCTTAATAAAGGGATGGGAAAGACAATCAACAAAAAAATTTTTAGTTCAAATATCGCCACTAGAGGGTGCTTTATTGTAAAACTACCCATAATGCACATGCAAATGTTTGAAACAACATCAATTATCAGCTTTTGCACTATAAAAAGTTGAAACATTCATGGAAGAATTATTTCCAGTGTCTTCGCCATTCAAAATGACTCTCAGTTTACAAGATCATGCTTTGCTAGTCTTTTATCAAATCACCGATTCCGAAGCAATAGCTTTGAAAAATTTCAGAATTTTAACAGCCTTCGAATAGGTCCAATCACTTTTAAAGAACTCTGAAAAATGATGATAAAATTTGAAGTAACAGGATCATTAGGTATTCATCCTTGGAAGAAGAAAATTCATTTGTACGGAGGTAGCAGAGAAGGTTGTAGTTCAGGTGGAAGAGGACAGAGCTTCAAACTTTATGAGCAACACTAGTATTCACTGTGTTGCAGAAATATTGGATAGGCCATTTTCTACTGTCCATAAGATCCTCCAGAAACAGTATTATCCATAAAAACTTTCACTATGGTAGTTTTTCCTATGATATTATTCATAAAAACTTTCACTATGGTAGTTTTTTTTACAGTATTATCCATACAAACTTTCACTACAGTTTCTTACTTGCTGTAAGGTTGATTCCAAATGGCCTTGGATCATCATCTTGTCAGACGAAGCACATTTTCATTTGGACGATCAGTGAATACTCACAATTGCTGAATTTGAGATTCAGAAATTTGACTTACCCACTTGATCCTAGATGTTCTGTTTATTCCCCAAATGTAACAATATGGTGTGGATTTTCGGCATCATTTATTCTAGGGACATAATTCTTTGAGGAGTTAACTTTGTCAGATCTGGTGACATGTTCTATCACCAGGCAGCAATATGCATTGCTATTAAAGAACTCAATTGTTCTGGCTCTGCAAGCATGTCAATGTCTTGGACAAACAGTCTTTATGCAATACAGAGTTCCTCCACACATTGCAGGCTGTGTTAAAATATTCTCAAAAGACATTTTACAGAAAAAAGGGTCATAAGCCTCCACCTTCATAATATATGGCCTGCCTGACCCCCAGATTTGAATCTGTGTGATTTTTGGTTATGGGGTTATTTGAAAAATCTGGTCAGCTGTGATATTGCAAAAACTTTAGCTGATTTTAAAGACAGCATTTCAAAGCACATGCTCAATGTTTTGAGGGACTCACTTCACTTAACTGTTGAACATGCATTTTGAGATTTCAGAGTAGCTGACAATGGTGGCTATCATGTCGAACAGGATTTGCTTTAATATTACAAGTCAATAATGTAGCCAAATGTTTAATTTATTAATAAATAGAAATACGCCCTCTAGTGGCGATATTTGGAACAAAATTTTTTCACTGAATGTCTTTCCAAATAATCCTATCAAGCCAAATTCCCCTAGTGATTTATTTTTGAAATAAGAGCCAAATTAATAATTATTTATTTAAGTTTTGGTTAAGGTGGTGCCAAAATTTAATAATTGAATTTTAATTTTTACTAATTTCCCAAAATTAAATATTTGCCTTGGCTTGGAGTTGAACCAGGAACTTTGGGCTACCATTCCGACACCTTAACAGTTAGACCAGTGATGTGCAAATTGTGGGTTGCGACCCCTCAAGGGATCGCAGAAAAATTGTTGGGGGTCGCAAAAATTTTGAGAAATTCACATGTTGGATAATAAATTTTTAATTGAAAGAATTAAAAATATAATTTAAAAAGTACATGAAAATCACTCAACCACTTTTGGGTTTATATACCACATTATTAATTTTATTTTATTTAAAAATTTATTTTTTTAATATATTATAATTTTTTTGTTAATATGCAGATTTTCAAAAATCTTATATCGAATCATATGCACTGAAATATACAATAAAGATACAATAATACTGAAATATACTATAAAGATATGGATTTGTATGTGGTAAAATGACTTTCATTATTACTATCCTTAAATGCTTATAATAAGATGGTAACAACAGATAATGGGTCGTGTAAAATTTCAGACTGAGTATGGGGGTCGCAAGTGTAAAAAGTTTGTGCACCACTGAGTTAGACTACCAAGACATTGACAGATTTTCAATTTCAGGTTGTATATAATTTAGATATTATTGAACTTACACCAATAGCAGTGCTCCCAAATGGGCTAAACATAGCCATGTGCCCTCTATGGCAAATTCGGGCAGGCAGACTTGGCTCAAGTCAGATAACCAATCATAAATTAACATTTACTAAGAGAATTTATGCAATCCAAATAATCCTATCAAGCCAAACTTCCCATAGTGATTTATTTTTGAAATAAGAGCCAAATTAATAATTATTTTTAATTTTATGCTACGGTACCACCATCAGTTGGATTAATAATTATTTATTTAAATTTAAGCTAAGGTGGTGCCATCTATTATTTAATAATTAAATTTTAATTTTTACTAATTTTCCGAAATTAAAAATTTGCCTTGGCCTGGAGTTGAAGCAGGAACTTTGGGTTACCATCCCAGACAGCTTACCAGTTAGACTACCAAGACATCAAAAGATTTTCAATTCAGGATGTATATAATTTAGATATCAGATTTATGCCAATTTTTAATTTCAGGAAATTAGTAAAGATGGTGGCACTGTAGCATAAAATTAAAAATAATTATTAATTTGGCTGTTATTTCAAAAATAAACTGCTAGGGGAAGTTTGATTTGATAGGATTATTTGATCCTATCGCATAAATCTCTTAGTAAATGTTGATTTATGATTGAATGTCTTTCCATTCCTTTATTAAAGGGTACCCAAAATTTCATAATGTTCTGATAAATAGTAATGATTATAGGCAGGTCTGAATAGGGGAGCTTTAATTATGGACACCTTGTATAAATAAATGTATATAAAGGTGATGATAAATAAATCATTACTAAAAATATAAAAAAATCAAATTTTTGATAAAAGTTGTCCTTACTTTGTCACCTTTTTCACCTGGTGGACCAGAAGGACCAGGAGGTCCAGTAGGTCCAGGAAGTCCATCTTTACCTGGTGGTCCAGGCAATCCTGCTAAACCTGGTTCACCTTTATCCCCTAATATTTAAAAAATATATATTTATAATATATATTTTATTATTTTATATAAAAATATTTACCTGGTCTTCCTAACACTGCATTTGGAGGAATGATAGCAGCTTCTCCTTTTTGTCCTTTTTCACCATCTCTACCAGGAAGACCTGGTAAACCCTAATAAAAAAAAATACATTTTAGAATTCTGTAAAATAACTTATATAAAAACAGAGACAATATATTACCATTTGCTACTATATATAACTTAAAGTATAAAAGCACTATAAGCAAGGTAATAACGAATGTTGAGTGTAAATAGGCATACTGAAGAGGGACAGAATATGTCCGAAAATGTTATATGCTAATAAACTGTTATTACCTTGCTTATAGTGCTTTTATACTTTAAGTTTTATATAAAAACTGCATCAATTTATAAAAAAACATTTACTGTCTTGATCAAATTTTCTATATAAATTATATAATAAATTTCTAGATATCAGGAAGTCTCAGAATCATATAAACATAAAATATTTTTATATGCAAAGCATTTTAAAAATATAATTTAAAATAGAGTGCTTTACTGTAAATTACACAATAATATTGCAATCAATAGTTATAGCATAACAATAATGATAGTTAATTCTTAATAGTAATATTGAGTATCAATAATAACATCATAGATATTATAATAACTATAGTTATTATAAAATGATGTAAATTTATATGTGCATTATATTGTTATAGTTATATCCTATCATTTGTCATGTAAATAAGCTGTACAAATGTTTCTCTAGTTATAGATATAACTAGAGTACTTGCATTAACATTTTTTCTTAATTCAAACTAAACTCTTAATGTTGAATAAAAGTTAAACAACACATTGCATATTGTATATTGTATAATAAATTTTATTAACTAAACAAATTAGAAGTTTTTTATTTTAGAGATTTAAATATAATTATCTGTAATGAAAAGATTTTTGATTAAAGATCTATCATCTTGAAATAATGCAAAAAACTTTAATTAACTAAGCAGTTCTAAATTATATTTGTTGATATTTTTCTCTTATAATGTTTAAAATAATTGCATAATTTATGCATTTAGTTTAAATTTGAAAACTCACATTTTCATATTTGCAAAAATTCTTAACTTGGGTTTTCTAACTACAGTCAAACCTGTTTTTATGCGGTTGGTTTTTGTGCGATATTTTTTTTTTTGTGCGATTTTTATGTGCAATTTTTTTGTGCAGTATATAAAAACATTCCATCAAATGCATATAACGAATAAAAATTAATTAAAAAACTGTAATTAAAAAAAATAACGCACAAAATCCGACCGCATAAAAACAGGTTTGACTATATACAAATATATGTGCTGTATAATGACTTTAATTTTACTGTGATAATTATACTTATGCAATGTGCAGAAATACAAGTTTTAAATAAACAGCTAAGTTCTTATGTAAGGTGTTTACTTTGATTATGCACAATACAAAAATTAATGTAATTTTAGATTATGCCAATTTTTTGCAACCTTGGTGTGCTAATTTAAATAAAAATGATTGGTCTTTAAAATTTATGATGTGAACAAAATGGACAAAACAATTTTTAAGGCTGTTTTGCACAAGACAGATTGTGAGAAAGTATAACATGTCACCAAGTATAACATTGTGAAAACTCTTCTTTCTTTAGTAGTAGCACACTTCCTTATTTAGTTTCTGTCCAAGTAGAAAGTAGATGTACCATATATACTGCGGAAATTTCTCGCAATTTTCTGTTTTTGAAAATAGCAGTGCTGGTTCCCATCTTCCATATTTCAATGATTTCTTATAGAAATCATTATTTCAATTTGCATTATTTCAGTTTTCATCACATTATTGAAGAACACATCTCCAATGCAAAGTGGGGTCTGGTTCAATAACTATAACTATATAACTTAATATATAATTTTCTGTAATATTTGACTGCTAATTTACATAACTTTTACACTTAATAAATTTTTTAACTAAGTAGGTTTTTATTTCAAGCAAAAGATTTGCACTTCAATTTATAAAATGATTCTTATATTTTTAACATTAAACACATACTAATGATCTTTAATAATACTAAGAATTTGAGAAAAAGTATAAAGCAAAAGGAGTAGAAACTGAATAAATTAAATTTTATAAATAAGTACTATTTATAAATCTACAAGTGCTAATTGTACCAGAAAGGTAATGAATGCTAACAGTTAAAAATTCCAATAAACATAAATTAAACAGTTTATTAAATGTGAGATTTTATTTTCATCAAATATTTTCTGTGGTGTTTATTTTAAATCTAATAAAATAACATATGAAATGATGATAGTATGATTTTCTTTTTATACAAAATTATGGAAATAATTTAAATTTCTCCAATAGACCATTGTACATGCAAAATTTCTCCACTTGCAGTGCTACCTACATGCTTGGTATTGCTTAGACTTAGCATTCAGCTGTTGCATAGCATTTCACTATCAGTTTGCATTTGTTTTTTTTTTTTTTTTCTGTCTAGTTGGGCTGGTTCATTATAAATTTTACAAGTTGACCATTCCTGAGGTTAAGAAACAACTAAAAGATATTGGAGTAAAAATATACTGGGTGTGAGGACATGAAATTCGGATCTGATGTAAAGTGTCATGCTCCACCTCTTCAAAACTTACAAAAGGAATTTGAATGGAGGGACACCTTAGAAGGATAAATAATCAATAAAAAACTATTTATCTCCTGGCCCAGAGATCCTTGTCCTCTACTACATAAAACATCAAGTAAATGATGATAAACAAGAAATAAGATGTCAGAGTAGAGGAATTGTATTACACACAAGTGTTATGAGAAATCAAAAAAAAAAGAAAAATATATAGATATTGATAGATGTAAAATGAGAAAAGGAGGACATTCCATCTTTCTTTTTCTCAAAAAGAACATAAACAGAAAATAACAATTGGTGTTCTGGCCATGATAGAGATAAGCATCCAGATGCAAGCCGATTTGCTTAAAGTCTGAGAAAAAAAATTTTTAAAGAGAAAGTAAGTGTGAATCCCATTTTGCTGTTGCATTGCGTCCACAAAAAGAAAAGGAGAAGACAAAAAAGAAAAAAAGAAAAAGGACAATGAAGTGAAAAATATTTAAAAGAAACCAATTGAGAGCAATTCAGCTATTTTAAGTCTATTATAAGAAAATACTTCCCAACAAAGATTAAGTTGAACTGAATTGAACTATAATTTAATCATATTCAAATTAAATATAGAAAGAAAATACAAACAGGTATTTATCCTCCTGATATTATTAAGAGGAGGAATATCTGTTTGTATTTTTGGATTCTTTTCATTGTAAATAAAAATCTCTTTCTCTAATAAAGGAAGTTGTTTGTTACCAAACATAGTCTCTGTGCTGTTGGTGTTGGAAAGTCTCATTACTTATTCTTACTGGCATCAAGATACTGCAATTAGACCAGAAGCCTGTACAGTTTGTCCATAGGTCCCACACTGGGATAAAAGCCAAGTTAATTGAAAAGTAAGTGATAATAAGCTATGCTTATTCTAACCTTGCATAAGCCACATTGTAAACAGTGTAATGAGTAGACTGTAGGTATTAAAGGTCCTTCGTAGTAAAAAATCACTCCTTGAGATCTTATAGCAGGATCATAATCTTATATATAGCCTTTTATTGGTCCTTATTACTTTTATTTACATAACAATTTTTATGTTTTGTTAATGGAAAATATTTCTCATATGGGCCATGATTTTATTCATATATCATATTTGTAAAAGAAAATTGGAAATATGTCAGAACCTTTCACGATTTTAAGAAAATTGATATTTAAAATGCATCCTGCTGTTATTCATCAAGAATGCTTATATATGCTCGTCATAGTAACATATTAAATTTATTTATAGTGTTGTTAACTTTTCTATAATACTAATGTAATGCTCTAATAGACATTTTAAGTACAGGAATACCTCAATTATCCGGTTATTGTTGCCACGAAAAATACCGCAATAATCGAATCCGCGATAATCGGGATAAATAAGGAGGACATTCCATCTTTCTTTTTCTCAAAAAGAACATAAACAGAAAATAACAATTGGTGTTCTGGCCATGATAGAGATAAGCATCCAGATGCAAGCCGATTTGCTTAAAGTCTGAGAAAAAAAATTTTTAAAGAGAAAGTAAGTGTGAATCCCATTTTGCTGTTGCATTGCGTCCACAAAAAGAAAAGGAGAAGACAAAAAAGAAAAAAAGAAAAAGGACAATGAAGTGAAAAATATTTAAAAGAAACCAATATTGATATTTGTTCAATCATAGATTACACATTTTGAATTTTGTGTTGTGATTTTTCAAGAATTTTAACCTTCTGTTTTAAATCAATTCAATCTTTTGTAAAATTTAACAGGAAATAATAGTAATTTTGATTTTAATATATTGAATTTGCATATTTCAAATATTTTATTTTGAATTCTTTACTTAAAATATTGACATAAGATTAAAAAAAAATAATTTCAGAAATTAAAAAAAATTTATTTGTAAATCGAAATTCATTATATTTCTCTATTTCTGTTTTTATTTTCTTTCGTTTCTTACAAAAAAGTGTGCTTATGATTAAATCAAAGCATTTGGACGATTTGAATTATAACCCATTGATTTCCATTTCATTTTGTTTATCCAACCAATACCAAAAGCAAAGCAATCACGTTTTAACGCGTACATTCAATTGAAACTGAAATCCAAGAAGGACAAACATGGCGGCGAGTAAGAAGACGACGCTAATTTGCGGTCCTTTCTATATACAGAACTTTATTGGAGACAGGTCATTGCTGCTGATGGCTATTTCTGATTTCTAAGTACGACTTACTTCATGTTATCACATTTCTCTTTGTAGGATCAAAATCCGACAGAACTTTATTGGTTGCCTGATATAATAACGACAAACTTCCTTGATTAAGGCAAACTTAGGCAATCGTAGAGGGGCGCCGTAAATTTGGGGTGTCAATTTTGCTAATTGAAAAATAATTGTAATTGTAAATTAATAATAATGTTAATTTAATAATAATGATACAATTTTATCACAAAATTGGATCTAAAATCTTATGTAGTATACAGTATTGTACTATATTATGTAAACATCGAATGACGCAACGCCGCCCGCTTTGAAATATTGTACTATAATCCCAAAATAGTATTAATTATACAGTATATAAAAGAATGTATTCTTTATATTATGAAGAAAAGTATCAATTGTCAATATAATAAAGTTAATTAAAATGAACTTTGTATAAAAGAAGAAAAAATCAGATAAGATAATTTACGAACTTTTTTTAGAATACTTTTCCACTTTGCATTTAGTGCATCTTTAACAACGATCATTGATCTTTAAATTAATGGATATCAATCAATAAAACAGGACCATGAATAGGACATGAACAATAGTTTTCTTAGATTCATTTAAAATTGGTGAACCTGATGATGGCCGTCATGAAGGCCGAAAACGTTAGTTTTTGATTAAAATAAAACTCCTTATGAAATTTTCTCCACTGCTAACTAGTGCTTTATTTGAACTTGAGTCAATAGTTTTCTGTTTAATTTTTGAGATATTAAATAATTATCAAAAATAAACAACGCAGTAATTTTTATTTTTAAATTTTAATGTATCCATAAACAAATATCGCAATTTTTATTCCTACAAATTTAACACATAAAAATGCTAATATTATATTCTTACGCAATATTTTGCTAGTTTTTATTATAAATTAATTATACATTTCTATGGAAATTATACATAGAATTTAAAGGAATTTTTTTAAAATTCTCTATTTTGTTTAGAAAAGATTGTTGAATTTGGAAGTCTCACGATCACAGACTTAGGAAATCTGTCTGGACCAGGATTATAATTTGATATTTTGTTGGAAGATAGCTTCTTTTCTAGGTATAATGTAATCCTTAATGTTTGGAATATTTTTTACAACACACGCATCAAGAGCTGATCTGCTCATATGCATTTCTTCGGCTTGTATCCATTGTTCTTCTTTGACGTCATAGCATTCGACATTTGATATAGTAATCACACCATTAAAGCCACCTAAGACGAAAATGAGATCTTCTAATACCTTAAAAAACAGAAAGAAAAAATTGTTATAACAGTATAAAGGTTGGTTGATTGATTAGTTACGTCGCCGAATCGCACAAAAGATATATTTGGCGGTGGCTACTTCAGAGTTTATCACGAATGAGATGAACGGAAGGTAGGCTGGATACCGCGTGGTAAAGCAGTTGCTATCTTGAGTATCCAAGTCCCACACCTCCAATTTTTCCTGAAGGATCCAGGCCCAGACTATCGAACCCTCCAGGTGGTTTTTGTTTTGAAAAATTTTACGCTCCCTTTCCAATCAGGGAGATTACTAAGCGGGGCGAGTTCCAACCACGGGCTGCACCCACCAGTGGAGGGGGCCCGGATGGTGAAGGTCGAGGATCGCCGAACCAGGCCCAGCACCCTGAAAAAAATCCGGCAAACCCGGGTTTTCCTGAGTGGCATGCCAACGCGTTACCACTCGGCAATCCGGCCGTCAACCCTCTTCAGATTAGGTTAGGTTGGATAATCCGCTATATCGCACGAGATATACTGTATCTGGCTATGATACAGTATATATCTATAGCATTTATAGAGCCCATCATAGGCTGGCCAATATCCATGATGCGGTCAACCGGATAGTTGAAGGATGGAGTTCAACGGGCTGAAACCGGACCCTTCCTGAAAAACTGGAGGTGGGGACCCGAATCCTCTAGGGTGGTAAACCACAACTTTACCATGCAGTCATCCAGCCGACGAACCCTCTTCAGCCTTCCGATTGATTCTATCATGGGTGTTGGCCAGTACGTGATGGGCTCTAAAGATGGATGTCGCCTTAATCTGATTCGGCAGCATATTCAAACATAACCTAACCACAGGCCGGATTGACAGGATTGACAAACCTAACCAGACCCGGTCTTCCAGGGTGGAAAGCACGAGATATACTGTATCTGGCTATGATACTGTATATATCTATAGCATTTATAGAGCCCATCATAGGCTGGCCAATATCCATGAAGCGTGAAAATGCTTCTGCTTTCCACCCTGGAAGACCAGGTGTGATTCTTGGTCCCACTCCTTGAAAATGTTTATTATGGGTTCCAGGCCAATCCGTTGATCCCCGTCTACAATCCAGTTGATCCCTCCGGAAAGATGACAGCCTGTAGAAGTGCTTGTTTCGCCCCGTCACTTAATATTTTGCTATACTTATAGAATGAAAATTCTGCGTCATCTGTTGACAAAAATCCTAATAAACCAAGATTGAATGAGGATTTAGCATACAATAGGCAAGGTTCTCGTTCATGAGAAAATTAGCTCGGGTCATGAAAAATGTGAAGATGTAGAACTGGGAATTAAACGACGATCATTAAATAGTTACTGCTTTAATACTTGTATATGGACCATTTAGTCGACATACATCATTCGTGAGAAAACGAATTAATAATCATTCAACTTACTACGATAGCAAAATTGCTTCTTGCTATGCTCATATCTGGAAGTGGATACCATCTTTCAGTATCCGGATTATAGATTTCTCCACTTGAAAGGCGCGAAATACCATTAAAGCCTCCAAAAACATAAAGAAAACCGTTGTAACTACTACAACAAACCCCACTTCGACGAGTCTTCATTGAGGATATGCTAGTCCATTGATTTGTTTCAGGATTATAAAATTCTGCAGAATTCAAAAATTCACTACCGTTAAAACCGCCAACAATATAAATATATCCTCTTAGTTCGGAAGCACTAGCATCACTTCTTTCCTTATTCATTGGGGCGATCATCTCCCACTAAAGAATTAATTTATCAGAAACAATTCTGTTTAGAATGCGCAACATTATTTTCTTTACCTGATTTGTATCACAATTATATCTTTCGGCTGTTTTTTGTCTTTCCTGTCCATTATATCCTCCTATAGCATATATAATTCTATCTATAACAGCTACACTGACATAACATCTAGAAATAGAAATTTTAGATTAAATTCTCTTGCTGAAAACTTCAAAGGTTAATTAGGAAAAATTACCTGTGTGAATACATGGGTGCAATTTCTCTCCAAGTCGCTTTAATAATATCAAAACAACGGCAAGTGTTAAAAAACTCTATCCCATCGTATCCTCCAATAACATAAATGTAGTGACCAACAGTGGCACATCTATGATATGCTCTGGGTCCAGAAGGATCTTCTAATGTAAGCTATAAAATAAAATTATTTAAATTTGCATAGGTTATTAATTTAAAATATATTTAGCATTACCATCATCCAAGAATCTGTTTTAATGTCATATGATTCGATGAGATTTGTGGGAATTTCTCCATTCCATCCTCCAATTACAAAGAGCAACTCATGAGGAAGTCTCGGTCTCTGAAGATCACATTTGGGTTTACTTTTACACCATTGTCCAACTTCCAAATCGAAGAGATATTTAATTGCATCAATGATAATATGACGACAATTATTGTCTTCAATGACGTATTTATGATGTTTGACTTTCTCGATGAAATATTCTGGATCCATAAGTCCCAGACGAGCGCAAGTCATTAATTGACTGATATATTTGGATCGAATATTCGGATCTCGATCAATCCATATAAGAATGCTTTCCCAAACAAATTCTTCACTTTTTACATTTAATTCTTCAGAATTTAAGATTTCAATTATTTCATCCACTGACAATTCCAAGTATTCCTTTTCATTAATAACACCTGCAAAGTTGGTATGTATGTATTTGTGAGCTTTTGTTTCCGTAGTTTTGCAGTTGTGTAATTTAGAAAATTTCCAAATTCCGATACAATTTTTGTCATTTATTTGATCAACGAGAAACTGGCAGCAGATATCTAGCAATTGGATAACAAGAAACTGGTCAGCAACTTTTATATGTTGGTAAACGTTGTATATATTCATGGGTAATCGTCGCGTGTATGCAAATTGAATGATTTTTCCCAACATATTTGCAGTTATATCAGGAATGACGATTTCTGTTCTTTGCACAGGGTTGACAGGACTATTGAATAAAGCTTCGAAATAGGGACTACAGGCCATCATAACTGGTCTATGAACTTGAAATTCTCCTCCATCTTTAGTTCTTAAGATGGCATCGCAGACTGAGCCGTAGTTTTGCATTTCTTTCAAGATATATAAAGGATTCAGACTCTGATCATCTATTAGTAGATTCTTATTCGATGGTTGCTGTAATTTTGCCATAAATAGACTATGGCGGGCTCTGAACCCACTATTTCGAAGATTTATAACGATGAACGATAAGTTATTAATACTATTAATTTGTTAAAAATAAATAATATGAAATTCATTGTTGTTAAAATGAAAATAAGCAACAATCGATATCAGAAAAACATTAAAAAGCTGGCATTTTTATCATTTTATACTTGTCTATTAATAAGCAACTATAATCTGTATATTAAGAGTTCCCCCCTAGAAAAATCATCATGTCATGTCTAATCTTTAAACTATTAATAATGAAAAGAAATATCATTTATTTCTTCTTATTTTGACGATGCTCAGTAACAATTAACAGAAAGTCCAAACAAAATAGAATGGCGAGTCAGTCAATATTCACAATAGAATTAGTAGATATCACCTAGCTATTGAAACAAGGATAATTCGTAGAATTCAGTGTCATTATAGAAACTGTTTAGAAAAAATTATAATTTTACCAGAATATAACAAAATTTTTCCACAATCATAGATACTAGTAGTAGTAATAGTATAAAAGGGAGGAGCCTACCCAGCCCAAGCACCGCGACCAACAATGGTCTATTGTGCACATCATAGATACTAAAGAGGAGAATCAAAAGTCCATTACTCTTCAATTCTCTCTTATATAGCAGAGGTGGCCAAACTGCGGCTCTTTGATACTTTCAATGTGGTCCATACCATGAAAGTCATAGTAAATATGAAGCAAATACTTATTTAAGTTAAACAAATTACAGGTAGGTAGGTAGGTAGGTTAAGCCCCATATTGCACAAGGGATATACTGTATCTGGCGGCGGCCATTTGTAGAGCCCATCTTAGGCTGGCCAACACGCATGATGGGGTCAACCAAATGGTTGAAGGATGGGGTTCAACGGCCGGGCCCGGATCCCTCCTGAAAAACTGCGTGTGGGACCAGGATTTGAACCCGGATCCTCCAGGGTGGTAAGCCAAACCTTTACCACGCGGCCATCCGGCCGACTAAACAAATTACAGATATATTATTTTTTATCTATTGTAAAATATAGTATGCATCTATACGAAAGATATGCATCTGAAATAAACAATTTTTGAAATCATTATTAATCTAAATTTGAAAATCTAATCTTAAAATCTAATTCAGTTTTTCGGGTAATCTTACCCGAAAAACTGATGCTGTTCTCATTGATCCAGAAAGAAAATGCCGCTCTCGAGTATTTGAGATTCTCCTATGAGAGTCGTAGTGACATGAAGTTTGGCCACCCCTGTAATATAGCTTTTACCGTCACGTAATATTGTTATTCATTTAAACGATCATCCATCATCTTATTTTGTCTAGACTATACTTTTTAAATGTTTATAATAAAATTATTTTTTTAAAACCTGAAAACTACTGATTTACTTTTACTTAAATGTTTACTTCATTTAATATTGATTTAAAATATTATAATTTTATTGAATCATTTTCATTGATTTTATATAAATTACAAATATATTGCAGATATAAATACTGTATTATCAAGTATTTACTATATAAAGCGATGTTATATGAAGTCTCGTTTTTAAAATATTCTTATTCATTATAAATAATTTCTCATCCTTGACAATGAATTGATTTTCCACGTCCCAAACTCGAATACGCTACATCAAAAACAATCCAAACTAATAAAACGAAATTTACTATATCTCTTCCGTCATTGACAAAAATTATTCGTAAGTACTCGCTTCTCATTGATTGAAAATTCTAAGCATACCGACTAAACGAGAAATCAATAAAACCAAAATCTCTGAGACTTTGCCCGTTAATAATTTATGTTTTTTGAGTTACTAACAGAATGACCTAATCTAAATCAGTAGTGAATTCTATGAAAAAGTGAGACTTTGCCTGTTAATAATTTGTTTTTTGAGTTACTAACAGAATGACCTAATCTAAATCAGTAGTGAATTCTATGAAAAATTCGTAGAGACGATTTCTTATATTTTTGTGATGTCGGCTGTATGACCTGTGGAAGTGTTACAGCCATTCTAAATTCAATTCCGGGTCATACAACTCCAGATGTTTTCAAGAGTGGTTCTGGCCCAGACATATCTACAATAATATTTTTTCGGAGTTTTATGAATTGTTTCCATCCTTATCAGAAAACGATTGATTCTTATATACAGTATATCTATTTGTTAGTGAAAGAACCTATTTGTAGGATTTTTAAAATTTTGTATATGTTATAGATCAAACCCTTATTCAGGAAATGTTAGAATTTCTTAGTCAGAATGAAAATGTCCTAACGCTTGTCAGACGTTCTATTAATTAATTCCTTGGCCGAACTTGAAATGACGAACATTTCTTATTCAAAATTCGGAATTTCTAGTTTTTCCTAGTCAAAATCCGAAGTGACTCAGCCATTCTAAATTCAATTCCGGGTCACACAACTCCAGATGTTTTCAAGAGTGGTTCTGGCCCAGACATATCTACAATAATATTTTTTCGGAGTTTTATGAATTGTTTCCATCCTTATCAGAAAACGATTGATTCTTATATACAGTATATCTATTTGTTAGTGAAAGAACCTATTTGTAGGATTTTTAAAATTTTGTATATGTTATAGATCAAACCCTTATTCAGGAAATGTTAGAATTTCTTAGTCAGAATGAAAATGTCCTAACGCTTGTCAGACATTCTATTAATTAATTCCTTGGCCGAACTTGAAATGACGAACATTTCTTATTCAAAATTCGGAATTTCTAGTTTTTCCTAGTCAAAATCCGAAGTGATAAAGATTGTCATTTCTAGTTCTTCCTAAGATAGGTTGATTTGTTTATCGAAGTTTCTTTATTGTGGCATGGTATTTAATCAGGCTAATATCAATTTTTACAGTGAATACAAGCAAGAAAAAATTTATCATCGAGATTTCCAAGCCAAACGCGAAGGAAAATCATTTTCACATCATGTGACGAGAACAGTATCAAAACTTAATTGTCGAAATAAAATTATTCAAAATACTTTCGATAAATAATTTTTCTTTTAACATAGCTATTCTATTTTTCGATTATTTCAATTTAAAATATTGAATTGAAAAGAATAAAATTTAAAACGCAAAAACAAAACTTTTATTTTAATCCTTTCTCTAGCAGAAGTCCCAAGTTATTCTGACCTTATCAATTACCTAAGCCCAACCAAAAGCACTTTACAATAAGAACCCGCTTAACGCGGGGGATACGTTCCAAGAAAACAAAGCGCTAAATGAAACAACATTAAACGAGGTTATTTTTACACGTAAATAATGAGGATAGGTGAAACAGGACAATGAATAAAAAGTATTTACATTTTTTTTTAACATGTATTACTATTGTATTATATTAATTATAGACATTTTTTTATTGCTAATATCGATTTGTATTCATAAATCATTCATGAAAAATTCTTAAAATTAAAAAATAAAAAGTTTTAAGAACAAAAAGCAGTAATCAGATTGCAGTAAACTCTAAACAATGAAAAAATATTGATGAAAGAAAAACGTTCTAACTTCAAGGAACTAAAGTTTAAAGTGGCAGCATTCAGGTTAAAACTAAAATGGGATAATTGTTATTTTTATTAATGTAAAATAACATTGATAACCGATCATAAATATGAACTCTGACCGCAGCAGACTTTCATACGAACTGCGCTGCACTGATATCAAACGTACTGTGAGACAGCATAGGAGTATCAATGCAACGAATTCCTGCGATTTAGGATTTATGTAAGAATAACGGTTTGAAAAACCACCTCGAAGTGAATCAATAAAAATACAGTGGGTGATCGGTTAACGAACATAATCCGTTCCAAGACAATGTTCGTTAACCGATCATCGATTTATCATAGGTTTTTATAGGAATTTGATTAATTCGTTCCGGAGACCCCAAAAAAAATATAAATAAAAGAATTATATAATTTCTTACTACGTTTATTTATGTATAATAACCATAATATATATACATACATAATCTTGCATTTTCATCTATATGTTTATTTTCCGATAAAGAATCTGTCCAATATCGACTGCTTTTTTCTCTCCTTCAGGATTTTTCAGAAGTGATTAAAAGCATTGTCATGGTAGAGATCCCCAAGCCTCTCGATCTCAACCTGGTGTGGGTGCCATTCTAAGATCAAAAAATTGTTATGTATAATAACCATAATATATATACATACATAATCTTGCATTTTCATCTATATGTTTATTTTCCGATAGAGAACTGTCCAATATCGATTGCTTCTCTCTTCCCTTCAGGATTTTTCGGAAGTGATTAATAGCATTGTCGTGGTAGAGATTTTCAGGATTTTTCGGAAGTGATTAATAGCATTGTCGTGGTAGAGATCCTCAGCCTTATTGACCTCAACCTAGTATGGGTGCCATTCTAAGACCAAAAAAATCATATTTCGGAAGTGATTAATAGCATTGTCGTGGTAGAGATTCCCAAGCCTATTGACCTTAACCTGGTATGGATGCCATTCTAAGACCAAAAATTGTAAAATCTCTCTTTTACCTTCCTTAATAAATCTTTGATTTGTTTTAAGTTCTCCGAGTTCATTTTAATCGAGAAAAATTACTATTCTAACATCCTTACCCATAAGTCCACGAACGCGCAAGACCTAAACCTGTCATTCCGTTAGGTTAGTTGTGAAAAACTACTGTTCTTTCATCCTTCAGGTGCGTTTACACTACCACCGACTCGACCAACTTGAATGATTCTACGTCACAATTCCATAGCAACAACAGTTGGCGGTGTAATGTGATTGGTCTGGCTCGTTCCCCAAGTCTATTAATCTTAACCTGGTGTGGATGCCATTCTAACACCAAAACGTTGTAAAATCTCTCTCTTACCTTCTTTAATAAATCTTTGATTTGTTTTGTCGAGCCTAGATCCCTCCTGACAAATTGGAGGAGTGGGACTCAGGATCCTCCAGAATGTTAAGCCACAGCTTTACCGCACAGCCATCGGGCTGACCTGTCATTCCGTGGTCCCACGTGTTCTGTGAAATGTTCGTTAACCGAACAAAAATCTTTCGGAAAAGTGTTCGTTATCCGAACTAATCGTTAACCGATCACCCACTGTATAGAATTCCGAAAAAACCGCGTTATATCGAAATAACGTTAAACGGAGCAGCGTTAAGCGGGGTCTTACTGTACAATGGACTCTCGATTTTACGAATTTGTACGGACCCCCAAAAATGTTTGTAAATGGAAATGGCATTAATTAACATTAGGGACTTTTGGGACCAACTAAATAATTCGTAAATTGGAAGTTCGTAAAAACGCGAGTCCACTGTATTGGGGAAAACGAGCGGATTGTACTACCTACATATACTTCATTTCTACCAAGATCATTATTGTATATTGGTATTACATATATACCTGCCCTTTGTTTCATTGGTATTGGAGGCTTAACATTCTTTAAACAATTATTAGTAGTATTTAGTCTATTGAAAGGTAGAATTAAATTCTTCTCTTACAAGGCTTTCTTTATCGGTTGGATGACATCGGTAAATGATATAGAATGTAGGAAGATCCCATTATTTTGTAGGTCACGGAATGCTTTAGGTGTGTAAGATGTTGAGTTAAAAATACCGTAAATAAATGATGGTATATAGCCATGCTCGATGGTTTGGTCTAAAATCCATTTAAACTCACTATCTTTACTTTCCATGTCACTACAGTGAGTCGTCATTCGTTTTAAAAGAAAACGGAAAGCCGTTATTTTATAATCAAACGGATCGGGAGACCATTTTGGAATAAATAGCGGGGCATACGTATGTTTTCTAAACACTTCAGTAGATATTTCAGCATTATAAATTCTAATATCAACATCTATCAATATTGTTTAAAGAATGCTAATCCTCCAATACCAATGAAACAAAGGGCAGGTGTATATCTAATGCCAATATACAATAGTGATCTTAGTAGAAATGAAGTATATGTGGGTAGTACAATCTGCTCGTTAGAAGTTAGAATTAATGAGCATAAATATGATATACAAAATGCTAGGCTCACCACCATAATTGCAAAGGCTTTCTATGAACATAATATTAATATTTATTGGGATAATGCTAAAATTATACAACCTATTAATAATATATCTGAAATTAAGTTAGCTGAGACCTCTGTGTAAAACAATGTTGTAAAAAATGTTATGTAATTAATGACAATCCCCCTGAAGCCATCCCACCCTGTTGAAATGCATTATAAACAAAATATGTTGTCCTATATTTTACAATTATGTATTTTTTAGTTTAATTTTTTTTATATTTTCTTTCTTCTTATGTATATACTGTATTTTATAATTTTTGTATTAGTTCTTTAAATTTGTTTTTGTTTTTTTTCGCTTTACTTTATTTTATTGTAAACGTTCCTATATTTAAATTATTGCTTGTTTTGTTTGTAACTTATTTTGCTGGATATTACTGAAAATGGCTTTTTTAAGCTGAAAGATCTATAGCAAATAATAAATATCAATCTTTCACTTGAATTTGAGCTGTTGTTAAGATTTATTTATTTTAGCATATTCACTTTGCCAACTGCTCTATTTGGAATAGAAGACTATGAAATGCCTAGATATATAAATATAACACAGTATTAAAATTTATTTTATTATAATTATATACAGTTATTATTATTTAAGTAAATTTAGATTTTTGATAGAATGCAAATTAATAAAATGCTATTATTAATAATATCTTCCATATATAGAATTGTACTGTATTCAATTATGTTTTACAAAATTTAATAATTTCCAATCTATTCATTCCATATTGCAATTCACTTCTAAGATAACACATATGCATAATACTTTATAAAAAAATAATTTACAGTGCATCAAAGATTATTTTAGATAATCGTTGAATTTCATTTAACAGAATATACAATAAAATAGATATTATTGTTCAATATGTTTTTAAATAATTTTAGGATTAATTTTACAATAAATTATTAGTAAAAACATATAAAACATTATGTAAACTATTTCTTCTGATTATACTTACAAATATTTTAAGAAAGAAATACTGCCTGTTTATATTCCCCTTCAACTTGAAATTTTACATTAACTTTACTTTCTGAGGTATATGTTAATTTTTTAAGTTGATATCTTAATGAAACAGATGGACTTGTTACTCCATTTCTATCAGATGAATTCAAATCTTGTAATATTAATTTATTATATTCTTCAGATATTATCAGAGGTTTTGCTATTGTAACACCAAAAATGTTTGCTAATTCAACTGCTCTTTCATAACAATTTTTTATTGCTTCTAGAGTTGCTTTTCTTCTAAGAAAATAAATGCATATATAGAAACATTATTATTAATAGAAATATGAAATTTTTAAATTTAATTTTAAATCAATTGATTAAAACATCATCATAAATTCATAAATGCATATTCAATAAAAAATGAAGGTATAATCATACTATTTGTGCCATATGTGTCAGTATATTGTATTTGCACTAACAGTGTTATAATTTGTATTTTACATAATAGCATTCATTATAGAAAGCCTACATTATTCTTGCAATTGGCAAATTAATTTGTAAGATGAAAACCTATTTGAAAATATAGGAAAAGTTTGATTTAATGATTTTTTGCAAACATTTATTCAGTTACTTTGAAAACAACTATACAGTTTTTAAGTTTAAAAATTAAAAGAAAAATATCTAAAGGTTATTGTTTTGATAGAAAGTTCAAGAATCAATAAGATAATGTGATATTTTCAGAATCATGAAACTATGGCTCTTTAAATCAAAATAAAACTTTAATTTAAAATTCATATCTTGATTTAAAAAACATCAGATCAAACAATAAATGAGTTTTCAGAATATTTTCCAAAAACATCATATTTGAATCATCATTTATTGTTTTATTGACATTTAGACTTTCCATAAAGTCAGTAATTTTTAGATATTATTTTTAATTTTTAAACTTAAAGCTGTATAGATGTTCCTATGATATTTCTGCTTTTATTTTAATTCATTACTTCTCTAAAACTATTATAGATTTTTATGAAATAATTTGTTATTTATTACCAACAATATTTATATATAATGTATCTGAAATTCAAAATTTTAAATTGAGTAATAAAAATATACCTCTTACTCTTTAATAGTGTCTTGATTTTAAATACTCTCATATTTACTGATTATATATCTATTTTTATTTCAAAACATTAATAATAAATAGCTTTAATAATAAAATTTGGATTTATGTCATTAATCTTTTCTATACAAATGATAAGTCTAAGATTAACTGCAAAGAATTGATAACAATCTGCAATGGGGAAAGTATAATTCATTATAAAATTATTTTTTTTTGCAAAAATGACAATTATTTTATATGTTGTTAAGTAGATATATAATAGAATGTTTTCTAAAATTTTTAAAAATATGCACGAGCTAGAATTCAAATATTTATACTTATTACTATTAATGCTAAAAAAAACTTTATTTTAAATATCTGAATAAATTCTGTACATACATGATTCTGTATCGATGGTTATTAATTATAAACAAAAATGTTTCAATAAATAAGAACATGTTTTATTACTGCTAAAGCAGTGCTTAACATTGAACTTTTTGGATTTATGGCAGTTTTTAAAGAGTTCTAATAATGACTGACTTGTGAGTAGGATAATGGATAATGAGCATGGAAATGTAAATAGAACATGAGTTGACAAGTGAAATGAAATGAACAAGAGACTGTAAATGTGATATACAAGATGTGGAAGCATTGGATGAATATGATATATATGAGTAGAGATAGAAAGGGATGAGTAGAATGTTTCAAAGGGATATGCATTTCAGTATGTCTGAAATATTATCTGAAATAAAAATAATGAATGAGTGAAAAATGAAGTGAATGTGTTAATGATTGAAAGAATATATTGGAAGATTACAAATGTAGTATTGACAGAATTATGCTTAAGATGATAAGAAAAAAATTATCTAACTCTAATATTTTATGTAAAACATATAAACAAGCAAACTATATGCTTTTCTATTATTATTAATAGAGAAAAATCTCAGTTCTTAGAAAAAATTTATTTTACACAGCCAACAAATGACAGAATTATGCTTAAGATGATAAGAAAAAAATTATCTAACTGTAATATTTTATGTAAAACATATAAACAAGCAAACTATACTCTTCTTTTATTATTAATAGAGAAAAATCTCAGTTCTTAGAAAAAATTTATTTTACACAGCCAACATATTTCCTTTATGACTAATAATCCTTTATCATTTATATTTATATATTATAAGAGCTCTTAATAATAAATTTTGAATTAAATTTTTTATAAAATTTGTTTTATTTCAAAATATAATTAAACTATTTCCTTCAACAATATAGGAAGCCATAAAGAAGAATGAATCCTTTTTATTATTTATGAAATTGAAAATGTTAATGAAACTAAAACTTTCCCTAAAAAAATTAAATCCATAGCTAACAATTCAGAGAAAATTTATTCTACTGTATAAATTTTAGTCATAAAAGTTTAAATATCAAAAATAAAAATAATCTATCTTCCTCAAAATAAACTATTAAAGGAATTTCTTCCATTTAATTTAAGAAACCTGTGGAAATTTATTCTATAAATTTTAGTCATAAAAGTTTAAATATCAAAAATAAAAATAATCTCCTATCTTCCTCAAAATAAACTATTAAAGGAATTTCTTCCATTTAATTTAAGAAACCTGTGTAAATTTTATCATTCTTATTTCAAGTTTCATGAAAATCTTGTATAAAATTTTGACAAATATTAAAGAATCTTTTAAATATGAAAATTAGCATAATAGAAAGTTTTGATGCTTTCATTAAAATACTTACTTTCCTTTTTCAAATGCTTGAGAACTATGAAAAAATTGTGGATTTGACACAGCAACACATTTTCCTAATTTTTGTATAAACTGAATAGCAACTGTCTGACAATTTTCAAGACTATGAAAAACAGCATCAACTTCTGCTTTCATCAAATACTGTTTATCTTGCGTAAGTGAACGAGTTATGTTCATATCATTTTCCTAAAATATAAAAATGTGATTTTAATAATTGATATTGAATATAAAATTATACTGTATTTTAAAAAATTATTGAAATTATTTTCAATTAAAACTTTCTATTGTATAAATCATTTATATTATTTTATAAACATACTGTTTATATACAAATATATCATAATAGTAATTAAACTCTAACATATAGCTAATAATTAAATGATGTAATCTCAAGTATTAAAACAAGCATTCTTTTTGTTCAAGTAGCATACTACTACAGTAAAAATAAATTATAAATAACTTCAGAAATTCGTTTGCCTTTAACTTTTGTAATAATACTGAAAAATTATATACAGGTTCAGGAAATAAAAATGTTCCATTAAATTACTTTTTGCTTTGCTAGCTTGTATATACACACAGCGTGAAGACAAATTATATGATGTACTGTATTGAAATTAGTTGAATATTTGTCATATCATACATGAATATATTTGTAAACAAAGTGTATATAAAAAAAAAATATAATTTGTGACAAAATTTTTCAACGTTTTTTATTTTGTAAATTCATTTTAGTAATTTTTATTATCTAATCTGGTATTATGAATAAAACTTTTTAGTAAAACCATTAAAAACTTATAATTTTCAGTAATAGTTAATAATAAATTTCATATATATTCAACACTGTATTGGTTCTGTCTTAAACATAATAAATTTACAATAATGTTGAGAAGTAATAGAAACTCTCATTTTCAGAAAATTTATATACTAGCAATATATTAGAATAATTATCCCATAATATTTAGAATTGATCCGATTCTAATATTAAAAACATTTATTAATAATAATTATTATAAATTAGAATCTTTATTAAAATATAATTGTATTATATATATATGCTTTTTAGGCATATAAGCGGTGCGGTCTAGCTTTATGATATTTGACCTCGATTTTTTTTTTAATAACGAAGGCATAATGACCTAAACTCTTTTACAGGAGTCACTTTTCAATGACTCCAACCTGTAGGTTAAAACCTATCGAAATCGGTGGGACCGAGTTGTCCTCTGACATTTCAAGAGTTCAAATCTCGTTTCTTTAACAAAGAATAACTCTAAAACGAAACAACCTATCTTAATGCGGTAAAAAGCATTTCATAGCAAATTTGTTCCTAATTCTGCTCGTACCAATTAGGGTACGATAATAAACTTCAAAACTTTTTAACTTGCAGATACGCTCTTACCTCGTTTCGGGTTAAGTGCCAATAGCTGACATTTTGTACGATTTTGTCGCAAATTTAAATTTTTCAAAAAATGATTAAACGATAATAGGTGCGCAATCCGATTGTTAATGACCCTGCCAAATATTTATACGATCGGTTAAAATCCTTTCGTTTCTCGAATTTCAAGAGTTCAATCCTTTTTTCTTTAATAAAGAATAACTCTAAAATGAAACAACCTACTGTATCTTAATGCAGTAAAAAGCATTTTATAGTAGATTTGTTCCTAATCTGCTCATGCTAATTAGGGTGCGTAAATAGACTTCAAAGGTTTTTTAACTTACACTTACACTCTTATCCCGTTTCGGGTTAAGTGCGTGATAGCTGACATTTTGTAAGATTTTGTCGCAATATAAAATTTTCAAAAATGATTTAAGTATTAACTGTGAAATGCCATTGTTAACAATACTGCCAAATGTCTATATGATAGGTTGAAATATCTTCATTTAAAGTCCAACTTTGTAAAAACCGCTGTGCACTTACCCCACACCGCCTTATACAGGGTGTAAATTGTCTCCTTCAAAAAAACTACACTACGATGTAGACGAAATTCAGACGATTAAAATGATATAAGCTTGACCTGTTTCCTGTCTAAAAATACGTCTTATAAATCCTTCTATCTGCATAGGATAACATTAGCACCGACAATGTTTTGGGTGTACCAATATGGCGGATAAGCTCCGCCCCGGCTTCAATTTTGTTGGCTGGATTGAATAGACACGCCATCTCCATCTATCTCTTACCTCCGTGTGTATGACACACGCAAGTGAAAATATACCATGAGTTTTTCTTGAAACAGAACACTGATTTTTGGCATCGAGCCAATTCTGAATGCATCTCTATCACGTCAGGAATCGCCCGCTACGAAAATTTATTTTATATTTTTAATTCTAACGACATTTATTTATTATTGCATCCAAGAAACAAAAAACGATTTAACACACAAATTATTGGATTTTAATTCTGGTGTTAAATTTGTAAATAAATCGCTGAAAATTTACATCAAAAAATGTGCGGTAAACAGAAATTCTGTTGTGGTTGTATTTTTACTTTTGCATTCGACAAGATGACATCAACGGAAAATGTTTTGTCGATATCATATGGTTGTCGTGGGTAATGGAAGCGGGATTTGTTGTCAGAAAATCAAATAGGAAAGTATATCATGCTGGTGAGAACGAGTTTTTCGTTAGGTGTTAGATTAGCGCTTAAGTGAGTTATTAGTTTAGTTTCAAGGTGTTTTGTATTACATCCGAATTGTCCAAAACAGTACTTCTAGACTGTGAAGAGTGTTTTTCTTTTTCACCGGAGCTTTCGTCCGTTGGAGTGCGGTTCGGGGGTTCGGCGAAGTCTGCCCGCCTAGTTCGCCGTTCTTGGATACAGGTATTTGGTGGGGTTTTGGGGTCCTTGGTTTTGCCGGTCCCGGTCAGTGCTTCCTCTTCCGCATGGACGGAGAGAAACTTCCCCCCGTCCAGGAGGTTCCCGCCTCTATCTCGGTGGATAGGGCGCTCAGCGAATGGACGGACATGGAAAAGGTGGACTACTGTCAATCCATCCATTTCCACCCGCGGCCTTTCGCTATTTTTCTCTCCGGTCCCGAGGCACGTCCTCTCCCGAAACTGAAGCCGAGCGAGCTCTCGGGCCAGATTCGGTCTGCGATCTCACTTCACACACATCTTTGGACGTTAGGTACACGCACGCGGGTGCCCTCCTGTTAGGTACACGCACGCGGGTGCCCTCCTGTTAGGTACACGCACGCGGGTGCCCTCCTGTTAGGTACACGCCCATTACGGGTGCGCCAAGGAGACTCTATCCCTTTCGCGCCTCGGCGCTCAACCGGTGGTGGCCAGTTATTGGCACCGGACTGTATAACCACGGACTTTCTCATCCGAGATGTGGACGAGTCTCGCCGCCGAAGAAATCCTAACCGCGACACGTTATGACTTTCCGAGGTACGCAGGTTTATCCGCCTGAAAGGCGGACAGCGGGTGCAGAATCGCACCGTCCTCTTGTCCGTAATCGGTAGAGAAGACCTGACCCACGTTTCCGTCTGCTTTCGCCGTTATCCATGCTCTCTATTCATCCCGAGACCACGCGCCTGCGCCACTTGTCAGGCTTTTGGACACACGGTCAGATTTTGCAGGTGTTCACAGCTGTGTGGACGTTGCGGGAGCAGCCACGCCACTGCGGACTGTATGATATCCACCCCTCGCTGCGGGGAGAACACCCGGCGAACGACCCAAACTGTCCTCGCGTTCGCGAGGAGGCAAACCGCATGCGACGCAACGCACTCCGACAATCCCTCCAACAGACATCGGCACTGCGACCAAATCCTAGAAGAGACTCCGGCACGATGGTAGCTTATCTTAACCGGAGCGTCGCATCTCGTCGCATGCCGCTGCCGACGATTGTAGCGACGGATTCTAAACTGCCGGATTATTTGCCAACAGTAACGGCCGATATGTAGCCTGAGAACGAAAAATTTTTTTCGCCTGTGCCAGCGGGTTGCTGATCGGGGTTTTTGGATTTTGAGCGGTTTTTGTTTTTGTTTATTTTTTTGGTTTTTGGTCCGTTACGAATATAGCGGACGCGGCCCGCAAATGTTCCTTTGGAACCGACGTTTCCACGGAATTTCGACCTCCGAAAACCAGGGGTTTCTGCCCGTTTGGGTACTTTGGGATTATCCCGTCGACCTCTCAAATTTCCAAAATAAACATTCTAAAGAAATTGAAAAACATATATATTCAATTATAATAAGAAAATAAAATTTCTGTCTTATCATTACCTTTCTGATTTATCATTTAATCCAAATAATAATTTCAATGCTATAATGATGGTACTCATTGCTCTTAATTCATATTTTGGAATTCCATCTACATTCAATTTTGTGTATGGTATTTTCTTTTTATTCATAAGCTTATGTATTATTGATATCAATTCCACTATTAAATAAAATATAAGTTAGTTAATTATTGAAAAATAATTATAAAATCATTCAAAATATAATTTCATGACAATCAGATTTTGAAAAGGATAGATATTTTTAACTTTAAGAAAAATAAAATAAAATTACTAAATATATTAAAAATTTTGTAAAAGAATAAAAAATGTATGGGAAAGAACAGCTTATATACCAATTCACTGAAAATAAAAAAATTTTGGAAAATTTGCAAATTTATCAACTCAGTCATTGTGACTGTATACCTGTAAATACGTATCTCTGCCATATTTATTCCTAATAAAAATAGCTATTATTCTATCTTATTGATTCTATTATTAAAAATATACAAATATATTTTTTTTTCTAGCACTTAATTTGCAAACAGATACAAATATATATGACTGTTTGCAAATTAATATTTTTATATAAAAGTAGTTATCATGGAGTTTGATTCAAACTCTGAGATCATACACCTAAGTGGTCAGAAGTTAGAAATGCTCAAAATCAATTGATTGCTCACTATCAATCTTTATTAGGACATTATACATTATCATAATAAAATTAATAAACAGAAAACTAGAGGAATCAGGCAAAAAAAAAAAAAGGAAAATTTTGGTACATCAGAATATTGTGCATTGATTCATATACATATAATTGCATTGGCCAATCACAGAATTCATCAATTATATCATTGTCATAAATATGAGTGGTCGTAAGATAATGACCACGTGTATATTTAAATATCCATTTCTACATAAATAATATCAAAAATATACGAGAGAATCACATTTTGTCCTCTTCACACTAGCAAAGCTTTTTTTTTTTGGCAGTTGAGGAATCTGCCACATTTATTCTTAGCAAATATATACAGTATACTCCAGAGTATCCAGCCTAATGTGGCGGAAGGGCAGGCCGGATAACAAAAAAGCCAGATAGGCCGGAGTTCTATGAACTCATTTCTTTGCCCCACCAATATCAGAAGACAAAGTTTTTATACCAAAACTCACTGTTATAATACGTATTTTCTCACTTCTTATTGAGTACAAAGCCCTCCATTTATCTCAAGCCACGTAGAACGTGAACGTGACCGCAGCCTGGTGAATCATAGAAGCAGTTGCTGGTAACATGTCGAGTTAAAATAGAAGGCTCTGTACTGGTAGTTTATAAATATTTATGTACTGCACTGCACGTTTCAAGAATTTATTAGTGAAAAAGTAAGTTAAAGGATATAAACTGTTCACATTTTAACATAAATTCTGTAATGCCTAACTTAAATGCAGGAAACATAAACAAAACATTAACGTAAATCGTAGGCCTAATTCTTAAGAAAATTGACTCAAACTGATTTTATTTTTTACTGATAAATGATTACACAGACATGAAAAGGTAGCCCTAAGATAAGAGTCAAAACTTACAGTTTTTAGTTTTTCAAAAAGTCCTTAATAGATGACTGCTTCTGCATTTTAGCTCTCTTCCACACCCAATGTCCCTCCACTTACACAAACAGATGATATCAGCTGGCGTCGCTTCCTCCTGCTGACTGATATACTGCAACGCTGCCTCAATCCTCTTGAGCCCTTCCGAATGTGGGATGAGATTTTTCCTGTCATCTAAGGGTTCCTGCTCCTCTTCTTCTATCACTTCTCCTTGTGTCACCATTTCTATAATATCGTTTCAGTTATTTCATCAACTTCGTCGTTTGCCATCCATTCTGTAATGTCCTCTGCAGTGATATCCTCACAGCCCGGCACTTTTTCCAGCAATGCAACAAGTTTAGCATTTTCATCTTCCACTTCGGTTTCGCACATTGGTTCAGGGTTGGAATGTCCACCTTCATGGTCCAAAAGAATTTTCCAAGACCTTATAAGTGATATGTTTGGAATCTCTTCCCATGCTTCCAATGATCACCTTATGACATCTAGCATGTCAATCTTTTTCAGAGCGGTTACGTAGTCTTCATTATTATCAATCGCTGATATCAATGAACTGAGAAGACGCCGGCGATATTTTTTCTTTAGCTGTTCAAGGACTCCCTGGTCCATGGGCTGACAAACAGCTGTTACATTAGGTGGTAAAAATAAAGCTTTGATGTCCCCATCTGTGAGTTCATCAGTGGCCGGATGTGAAGGTGCGTTATCAGAGCTTTTCTGGGCAAATTGTTGTTTTCCAGATGTTTTTCTACAGTTAGTATGAATTCATTTTGGAACCAGGTTTTAAAAATTTCTGAATTCATCCACACTTTTTTTTGATGTGTGTAATATACGGGTAGTGATTCCTGATTTTTTTGTTTTTTAAAAGCTCTAGATTTCTTAGATTTTCCTATTGACGTCAACCTAAGCTTATGATTGCCGGTTGCATTACTGCAAGACAAAATGGTGACTCGTTCCTTGCTTTTCTTGTATCCTGGTGCAGCGGCTTCTTTTTTCGATCCCCGTCGCCCTCCCCTAGCTACACCACTAGCTAGATTGGATATGCGGATCCAGCCAACAAACTCTAGCCCGGATCTTCCAGGGTGAAAATGCTTCGGTTTTCCACCCTGGAAAATTCGAGTTCGATTCTCAGGTCCTATCTCTTGAAAAATTTATTCATGGAGTTCGAGTCTTGCCCATCGATTCCCGTTTGCCACAATCTGACTTCTCAGGAATGGTTATCCCGTGGAAGGCATATTTCAACAAATATAAATTAATATTTTTATTTTTCAAAATTAATATATTAATAATATTTTAAATATGATATTTATTATTTTGATAGTTGATATTATTTTTAATGCAAAGTTTAGAGAGACGAATTATGATCAATACGAATACGAATGATGCAATCAAGAATCGTTGAATATTTTCAACGCGTATGTTTTGTATCATTACTGCAAAACTATTATTATTGATGAATTAAAGTTTTTTCGGTAAGTAAATAAGTAATACGCCAGTAATATTACTATATTTATTACGGTAATCATTATTTAAAGTTAAAATGATATTTACATTAAAATATTCGTAGCAGGTTTTGAAATGCAGAGTAACAGTAAAAATCTTTCTTTTAGGTGACTTCAGTAAAGAATAATTATAAAAATAGCAAGAATTCAGAAAAATTAGTAAACTATGATGAATATTCACAATTAGAAAGAGCAGGATCAGGAAATCTTATCTAAAGATTGGAAGTCAAAGGTATATCATACATTAATTAATTACTGTATACTGTATAACGGGTGGCAAAAGGCGGCCCGCGGAGGCATTTTATACGGCCCTCCGCATAAACTAGAACACTACAGTTTCAAGGCCCACATTTGTAAACTTCTACCCGAAAAGAAAAAGTAAAATAATGGATTTTCTGTAGTGTAAAATAATGAATACTATCGCTAGTGTATACGTACACTACCGAGTTACTTCAAACTTTGATGGTATAATTAACCATGAACATAGTAAATTTCACCATTTACATTAAGTTATAAATTTATTTTTACAAAATTAATTACGTACAGTAGATACCTAATATTTTGTAACATTCTGATGTAATAGATTGTTAGCAATCAATAGCTAATATTTTGTAACATTCTGATGTTATAGGTTGTTAACAATCAATCAGTTTGATAATTTTCTTTGAAAACAAGTATTTTATCTTAATTTATTAATTCCTAGGACGAATTATTTCTAATGTTTCTAATGAAAAAAATAGTTTTTACGGATGCTTTTTAACTCTGCATACAAACAAAAATTAAGAAAATAATACAAGAAAAGTAGATTTTAAAAGTAATATTGATACACGAATATATTCTTTGTGTTAGTATCACAAAAGTGGCTACATACGATAGCATGATTGAGAAAAACGAGCAAATAAATTGGCTCAACCATATTCTTGCCCCTGTGATGGTGAGAGGAATATGTTTGTGCAAGAATCAATTTTGCTTGAACTTGTCATTTTATGTCAAAGTAGTTTTTATTAATTATTAATACATTACCTAACGTTTTCATTAATAATTTCATTACATAATAATTAATAATTACATAATTACGGCGTCGTAAGCTTAAATTCATCGTTAAGCACTTTTCAATTTTTATACGGCCCGCTTCATTTTAAATTTTATTATTGTTAAGCACTTTTCAATTTTTATACGGCCCGCTTCATCCTGGAGAGTGTTTATTCGGCCCGCGGCAGAAAATAATTGCACACCCCTGCTGTATAAGGTTCAAGGTATCTCAATGATTAAATTAATTTTAATAGCATTGAGCAAATATCCAACATTGTGGGTAAACTGAATAAATCATTGAAAATTTTCCAAGAGAACCTTTAAATGCAGAATAAAATTCCCAATATTCCAAAATATAGCAAAATTAGTACTAATGGAATGAAAATCATTTATATGTTAGAATTATCTAAAAAATTAGAAGTCAATTCTGTGATATTAAAATATTCAGGTTTACTATTTGTGAGAATTCACAAAAGTATTGTTATTTGACCTCAGTTGCTTCCACTTGCACATCTAGTAGACTTTTGATTATCTGGGGTTGAATTATCCTGATTGCAGATTACTAGGATTGATCTGCCATCCAGAAGTGTTTTTATCTTAGATATGCTATCTGAAAGATTTTTAAATTCCCAAATTCATTTTTTATTATAGCTTAGATAATTAGTGAAGAAAATTAGAATCAGATTAAAATTTAAAATACAAGTTTCTCCTACTTTATAAAAGTTCACTTAACAGCATTTCATTTTTACAAAAGATCTATTCATTAGTATCAATTTTTACTAACTGAAAGATATCTGTAGAGGATTTTCATTTTATAAAAAAAAAAAAAAAAAAAAAAAGTGGAATTCTAACACGTCACGCCTTGTGCATACGTTAAATGGTCGTATTTACTGTAGTTGTAGCTCGCATCATCGTGATATACATCAATAGCTTACCATCCTGGAGGATCTGATTTCAATTCAGGGTCTTACACCTCCAATTTTTCAGGAAGAGTCTTGTTTCATGCTGTTGAATGCCATTCTTCAACCTTCCAGTTTGACCCTATCCTGGATGTTGACTAACCTGTGATAGTCACTAAAAATTGCTGCCTCTAGATATATTATATCTCATGCGATGCGATAACTAAATTGAAAACATAAATGGCGCCGTAAGTGAAACTACAGTGTATATGCATTATTTTTACTTTGTATAGGCTGTGTTATTGATAAAGATTAAAAAATAAAATGAATTTCTTCCAATTTCTATATATCAATTAATATTGCGCAATAAAAGGTTATTTCTACTACAATCTATTAATGTATTTCATTCTCCAAATTATTCTAAAAAATAATTCTTTACATTATCTTATCATATATTAGTGTTATTTTAGGTTTTATGTGTTATTTGGTATGATTAGGAATTTTTTTTTTTTTTTTTTTTTTTTGAGTCTGGGAATGTTCAAAAACTTTTCCAATATAAATTAATGATAATTGCTTCTTTGCTTTAGTTCTAAAACTTTTCCAATATAAATTAATGATAATTGCTTCTTTGCTTTACACCTTTTTGGCTTATCAAAGGTTTCATAGGAATGCTTTACTTTCATAAAACCAAGGGAAAACTGTATTGCAATAAATTATTATTGCAAACAAAAAAACATTTTGTTTCTTTTTTTAATAAATAATAAAACCTTTGATTATATGTATGCATCAATTTTTATATATTTTTAATATTAAATACATATTGTCCATAACTCCAATTTTTTTGAGTATTTTGTGGATTATCTGGGGGAATTCATTTCCTGATTACCCAGTTAATTGAGATTATACTGTATTTTTGAACATTGTTAGTCAGACATCCAAATAGAATTTTTAGAATCCCCGCATATTTATCTGAAATATCTTGCATTAAAATCAAAAGTATTTGCTTAATTTTTTTTTCTTACTGAAGGTGTGCCTTATCCTTAATATTCTTTTGCATATGTAATATGTGAAATACAAGTAGGCCTGGATTAGTGCGAATAATGGGTCCCACGAATTTCTCGCACTATCCGAATTTGCACTATTTGAAGTATTAACTACTGTATATGTAAAATATGGTAATTGGTTCTTCCTTTGTGAGATTCAGGCCATTAGCCAACTTCACGATGAATAACCACAATACTAACTGTTTAAGAAATATTTATTTTCATATTTTATATCGTTGTTCATCATCTAAATTAATAACTTACCAGGAATTGCATCTCATACCATCATCAAACCAACTGCCAAATCGAAACCAAAAGAGCGAATCAAAAGCGGAAGTTGAGTGCCACTTTTATGTCCCTCAATCACATTCATTTTTTGCTCTAGCATAATCACTAACCTCTTCTTTTTTTCGTTTCCTGGTTTTATAATCAAAAGTGTTCTTCCTTTTATTCATTTTGATACTTTTTAAAAGAGAAAATTCTGTACCATACTGTATGTATACAATAACAAAGCTGAATAATAGTAATGTTAAATAATTAACATATATACGATGATAAAGCTGAATAATAGTAATGTTAAATAGTTAACAGCAAAAAACCCATCGGCAAAACCATCTTTCTGGTGTTTCACCCCTTCAAAGCCAAAAGTGACTATTCTTGGACTGCTCCTCGTCCGGTTTTAACATTAATTTGTTAATTGACATCATAAAAGAGGACAGACATTTGTTAGTAAGACTGACCTATACTTACAACTCACATTAATCAAATATTTGCTCGCACTAACTGAAAAATGGTATCATTTTTGTAAGTTGCACTAATCGAATATCGTATTATTCGAACTCGCACTAATTGAGGCCTACCTGTATGTGCAATCTTTTTGTGGAAATCCTATCAGTGTTGAATTATTAAATTTTTTTATGTATATATTGTTATAACATACACAAAATTTGATATGTAAATAGTGAAATTTAAATAAATTCTCAAGTTTATTTTTTATAAATTTGTCATTAATATATAATTTGATGATAATTATAATAGAATCTTGTGTCAATCTGAAGAGGATCAGAATTGCCTCAGATTACTAAAAAAACTTAGATTGTATAAAATTATCTAGTCAATTTGAAATTTGTTTTGTAATAATAGAATATTGTGCATACAGCTTAAACTATACTTACATTATAAAGAAATTAAATTTATACAGGCAATCTCTGAATTATGTAGATTGATCATCTGCAAAACCCTATTTAAGTCAAAACAAACATGTTGAAGAAAATATTATACAGTATTGGTGTGTCACAATGATGTAATGCGAAAAATATTTATATTAAAGAATAAGAATATAAATTGCATGGTAAAGCAGTCGTTTACCATCTTGGAGGATCTGGATTCAATTCTGAGGCCCACATATCCAATTTTACTGGATAGGTCCTGGTTTGGGCCCAACTTGTTAACTAAAAATAATCCTAAGTATGGATTACATAAGTTGAGGATTGCTTGTGTATATCCTTTTATTTAACTTACATTTTAAGATTATTTGCTTTTGAAATTGTGATATCAAAAATCATGCCTTTATTTCAGAAGCAGAATATATTAATTGATATTACAATTTTCTGTTCTTTCATTCAGATCTAATATTAAGCAATAAATACCTGAAAAATATATACACAATACTTTTCAACTAAATTCAGTTTTATAAACAACAGAAAAAAATTTTTATTCAGTATTCTGTTTCAGACTAATTGGAACCTCAAACAAGAGGGATTCAGATGATTGTTTTGATAGTTTGAGTCTTCCTTATAGTTTTATAATTTTTTTTCTCTGAATTTATATTTAATTAAATTTATTAATATTTTAATTTCTATATACATATTTTATTTTTTAGTTTTATATAAAAAAAAAGGATTTAAAATGCCTGCAACAGCTGAATCAGTTAAAACAAAATCTAATTTAACTACTACTCAAGAAAAAAAGGATGAACAGAAGACTAAAGCTCAGTTAAAAGCAGAACGAAAAGCTGCATTTGAGGCACAACAAGGAAGTTTACTCACTAAGAAAGAAACTAATGTTACTAAGAAAAGTAAAGCACAACTCCGTGCAGAAAGAAGAGCACTTCAAGAAGCTCAGAGGGCTGCTAAACTTATAAAAAGTAAGGATGAAATAGAAAAATCTAATGAAAATAAAGTAAAAGTAGATTCTTGTGAGGAAGATAAAAACAGTGATATTGTTAAAACTATGCCAAATAAATTAAATGATGAGAAGTCAGAGGAAGGAAAAGACAACAGAACAGAGACTGACACTATAAAACCATCATCTGTAGAAATATGTAAAAATATTGAATCTGAAAGTCAACAAAAAAGTGATTTTAAAAAAGTACGTATTTTTTCACATCTACCTCTTCGATCTTGGGATAATAAGAATACTAAATTTGTAGGGCTTGCAGGAAGCATCATTCATCCAGCTATTATAAAATTAGGATTAAAAACTATTTGGGGTACAATATCTGGATCAAATGGTCGAGCTGTTGCTTTATTAGCAGCATTCAAAGAAGTTATAAAAGATTATATAACACCAAATCAAAAAGAATTATCAAGAGATTTAGAAACGAAAATAAAGCAGTATGTCAATTTTCTAAATCAATGTCGGCCTCTTTCAGTTAGCATGGTAAACACTGTCAAATTCTTACGTTGGCAAGTTACTCATATCCCAAATGGTACATCAGATGAGAAAGCAAAAGAACAGTTACACAAAGCAATCAATGATTTTATTCATGTGGAAATTGAACTTGCTCAAGAAGCAATATCTGGCTATGCATTTGAAAAAATATCAGATGGTGATGTTATAATGACTTATGCTTGCTCTTCTTTAGTTAAAAAAGTATTGTGTGATGCTTATAAAAAAGGAAAAAAATTTAGAGTAATAGTGGTAGATTCAAGACCTAAATTAGAAGGGCAGGCAATGTTAAAACAACTTATGGCCCATGGTATACCATGTTCTTATATTTTTATAAATGCTATTTCATATGTTATGAAAGAAATAACATCAGTGTTCTTAGGTGCTCATTCTTTGCAAGCAAATGGCTATGTAATGTCTAGAATTGGTAGTTCTCAGATTTCATTAGTGGCTCATGCCTATAATGTACCTGTTTTAGTGTGTTGTGAAACTTATAAATTCTGTGAAAGAGTACATACTGATTCATTTGTACATAATGAATTAGGTGATCCAAATGACTTGGTTAAAATTTTAGCTTCAAAAAATGAAGAATATTTGAATGATTGGAAAGATATACCATCATTACATCTTTTAAATATATTGTATGATGTCACACCACCTGATTTGGTAGATATGGTAATTACAGAAAAAGATAAGTTGCCGTGTACATCAGTACCTGTAGTTCTTAGAGTTAAATATGCTGGTATTTTAGATGCTTGAAATACAATTGTTGTATATTATTGTATAGTTTTATTTTATATGTATTTTTACATGGTATTAACTAAAAATTAACATTTCTTTTCTTTTATTAATAATTCTAATGAAATTATGTTAATAAAATTGTTCATTGTTGTTTCTCATACTCCTGGTGAAATTTTTAATCACAGTTATTGAATAAGATTTTCAAGAAATTAGATATAGTACAGTACAGACTACTTACATTGTGTGTTCAGAAAGTAACATTATATACCAAAATAAACTCCTTTTGTCTTGTAAAAATTCATCAAACAAAATATAAGATGCTACTCAATTAAGAAAATAAAAATTTTTTTTATAATATTTATTATATCATAGCAATACTGCATCATTTTTAATTAATGTTGATAATGCACATATCTTGGAATAATTATTGTTAATGGCTGATAAACAGGGTTGCAGTTGGATAACAAATGATCCGACTCCGACTCCATCTTTAAAAAAAAAAAATCCGACTCCCCTAAAAATTTGTAAGTCCGACTCCGACTCCCTAAAATTTGTAAGGTCTGACTCTGACTCTTGCACAGTTAAAGTTAATATTGTAAATGTATTTTATTATTGCAAGTGATTCTTCTGGCTACTTTACATTAATTTTATAGCACTTTGGCTGTAAATACTAGATAGGCCCATACTATCTTACAATTTTTAAGAGATATTTTCCAAAATTTGAGCAGTGTATAGGTTGTTACAATTTACAAAATCAACAATTGAGAAAAGCATATAATTGCTAATATGTTTAATTGTTTTTCATCCTTAATAATAATTAATTATAAAATAACACACTTACATGGAAGATTTAGATCAAGCACAAAACGAGCAACAATAGGCATTAGTGGCTTTGTAGGTATTTCTTTAATTCCAAGAAAACAGGCTAGTTTTCCAGTTAATTCATTAATTATCTTTAATTCAGGGAGTTTATACTAAAAATTAAACATTGATATTATTTATTAGAATATAAAATTAGTGAATTACTTAAATAAAATATATTTAAAATTAATTTTACTGAATACATTACTAATTTAGGTAATAAACTGTTATAATTCCTTAATGTTAGTTTTTATGCCTAAAAAATTTATGAATGTACTGAACAAAATATTTTTTATACAGATAAAATATATGATTTATACTAAAGATTGAAACATTTAAATTTTTTAGATAAAAATTAGTAATGTTATAAAAATAAAAAAAATTTTATATAAAATTTATTTTTATAATAAATAATAATATATTAATTATTCTTTTTATTAAAAAAATAATTAATTATTTGAACTACACAATGTACTTGATGTACTTGTTTTACTTTCCTATGATAATGATATCATAATACTTTCTACTAAATAAAATTTCTACTTAGCTCATAGTAATATTGATTTATTGTAGTGTATGGTTTCATTTTTATTGAAAATTTCTCAGATTCTTGCTGAAATTGATAGAAATTGCTATTTATTAAATTTATAACCAGTTTTTGGTTATTTTAGGAAATACTATAATTCTATATATATATATATATATTGCTTGTTTACACTAACAAGGAGAGGCCACAACCTTCGTCCAACCAATTTCGATCAGCTTTAACATACATGTTGGGGGCCATCAAAAAATAACTTTTGTAAAAGGGTTTAGGTCACTATGCCTTCATTTTTAAAAAAATCGAAGTCAAATGTCATGATGCCGGATCGCACTGCTTATATATCTAAAAAACTAACTATTTTAAGTAAAGTGGTGGCGTAGCGGTTAAGGTGGTTTCCTGTAGAACTGAACGTTGTGAGTTCAAGTCTCTGTTACGTACTTTTTTTCAAGTGAATAAATTAAAATATTGCTAACAATAAAACTTCAGGTAAATCACATCTTTTTTTGTCGTACTTACATTTGACAAAATCACTCTTAAGTTAATGTTCAATCTCTTTCTCGCTTTATCTCACTCACTCTCTAATTGTAATTCACAAAGCATCAGATGATATGTAATATATAATATAATATTAGGTTTTTCCAAAAGTTTCTTTTGCAACCTGCATGCAGATACTTTTATAACTTTCTTTTTTTTTACAATTTTTCAATGCAAACAAAACATATTCTATGATAGCTAGAAGACAAATGAAGAGAATGATAAAAATACCTTATTGTAAGACATAAGATTGCAAATCTGGGAAATTAAATCTGGGATATTTACAAGTTGTATCTTCAACATGTTTTGAAACCCTATGTGGAAAATAACACATTCTACCTAGTATTGGATTCATGGGGTGGACAACTGACATGATCATGTACGACTATGTTTACAAACAATCAGAACCAACAGACTTGCACGATAAAAGTTATACCACTGAAATGCACACCCCTGTGCCAATCCTGTGATGATTACTTCTTCTGCCAAGTAAAGAACTTTATTTCAAACTTGCAAAATTGCAGTATACTCCTTGAAACATAGCTAGAACTTCATAACCAAATGGATGCCATAACAATTCATAGCCTAATATATAATCAGTTGTCGGCACCAATATTCCAGGCGATGTTATCCTAGCAAGGTATGCATCAAAATTGATTACACAGAGACGTATATTCGTGAACATCAATCAAGTTTGTTTTCCAAACACTATTGGGCAGGAGAGATGTGTATGTGCCAAAATAGCTTTTATCCAATGTGCTTGGTGCAGGAAGTTCATTTGCTTTCAATGTTTTTATGACAATTATCACCCGATGCACTGTGATTTCGACAATTAGAGAGTGAGAATAAGTAAGATAAAGCGAGAAAGAGATCGAAAAATAATTGAAGAATGATTTTGTCAAATGTAAGTATGACAAAAAAGATGTGATTTTACTTGAAGTTTTATTGTTAGTAATATTTTAATTCACTTGGGGAAAAAAACGTATGGAATGGAGACTCGAACTCACAACATTTAGTTCTGCAGAAAACCACCTTAACCGCTACGCTACCACTTTGGCTGAAATAGATGTGATTTTCTAGGCATATAAGTGGCGTGATCTGGCATCATGACATTTGACTTCCATTTTCTTAAAAACAAAGGCATAGTGACCTAAACCCTTTTACACTAGTTACTTTTCGATGGCCCCAACCCGTATACTAAAGCTGATTGAAATCGGTTGGATGGAGGTTGTGGCCTCCCCTTGTAAGTACAAGGCACAAGTGTTAACTTTTATGTGTGCTTTTGTTATAGCTCTTTCCCTTTTTTTGTCCAATGCCTATTCATATCTTACATTAATGTGCTGCAAAACAAATATTGAAATATGTAGCATATGTGCTACTGTTATATATATATGCTGAATTAACTAGACAGTGAAATAGATTTGATACACAGGTAGATCTCACTGTAATTACTAATTGGGACTGGAAAACCTGTGTGTTAATAAGAAATATATTAAGTGAGTATAGAAAATATAAAAAGCTAAGATAGTTTCAGATGAAAAGTTGACAGTGTATTTCTAAGCCTAATTTGTAAAGTAGCAGATATTTCCCAACTGTTTCATGAAGCATTATATCATTTATTTCCATTCAAACATTAATAATTCTTTATTCAATTAATAAAACCAGACTTGGCTATCTTTCTTCATGACTTAATACTAATTCAATCAAAAGCTATTTCATTACATCGATGTCCAAATACATTTAATTGCATTGTTTGTTAAGATGCTATTTGTCACAATTAAACTTCTTACTGCTTTTATTTATTTTTCATTAACAATGTTGTATTGTGAAAGAAAGACTAGAAGTTAAAATCTGAAATGCTTATCTTTTGTGTTGTTAATATTTTAAATAAACTTTGCCCTATAATTCAGTTTTTACACTATTTTTATTCTAAATTTACAATAAAATTGAAATAATTTTCCATGTACTTAGTTCTGTTGATCAAAAATGGTGAAAAAAAGGAAAAAATTATATAACTTAATTTGTAAATCAATGGGTGTTAAAATTGAACACATACAGTACATGCTATTTTTGTTAATTATAATCAAAATAGAATATAAAATAATATTGCAATGTAGAATTTTGATAAGGAATAGTTATTTTATATTAATTTAAATTTTAACAAAAATTTTAAAGCAACTAAGATTTAAATTTTAATAAAATTCTAATGCATCATATACATAAGATATCATCATGAAATATAGTAACAACTTGTATTTTTTATGAATTAAAGAAAAAGTATTTTTTATGATGATAAAATATGAGAACAAAATTTTGTTATCTCTAAATATTTTGCATACTGGAAAAGTATGTAGTGCTAAATAAATTTGACCAATAAAATAATAATATATTGTTAGATAGGGCTACATGAATAAAGTATATAATAAAAAAAGATATAGCAAAATGATATGTTCAATTTTCCAAAATATTAATATTTTGGTGAATTGTCCCCCTACATATTTCAAGCTATTACTTTACATAAGTCAAGAAAGACTTATTGTGATTATCTTATTTGAAAAATATAAATTTATGATAAAATTTAAGATGTTTTTATATTGACAATGAAATAATTTGCTGTTCTAAATATAAATGAACAATAGATTATTTTTTATTATTCATTTTCTAGTTTGATTATTTTACTAGTTAATAATAAGCTAATTTATTTTGTTTTTATTTATAATCTAATGCTACAAAGAATTACAAATTATAGAGACATTTAGTTTACATTTTGAATCTTGTTTTGTTTCTTCCTACCCAGTATTTGCATATTAACAAATCATAGATATGAACTACCTTAAATGAATGTAAGAACTTTACATTAATCTGATTTCACTTTATAAATGAAAATTTTTAATACTTCCATAATGTAAGGATGCTAATTGGGCAGTGTGCTATATTTTTAATATAAATAATTTTTCTCTAAAAAATTTGGTTACTATTACTATTTGTGATATAGATAAATACTAAAAATTATAAATTAAGAAACAAAACTATAATTATTACATAATCCAATCAATATTTTACAATTATAAAAGACTTTTACTGATTATACATCTGAATATTTTAAATATGAAATAAATTATATATAAATTTGGTTATATATTGAAAATTATATTATTATTTATAAAAAATAAAAATATTTACTGGTGTAATAAGTTTCCAGTCATGAGCTTGCAAAACCATTGATGAAGGTAATAAATAAGACACACTAACATATGGAAAATTATCTTCTCTAGCCCATCTGCATTAAATATGAACAACTTATCAATATTTCATTCTTATAAATTTCTTGTCAATAAAAAATAAAATGATATATCCTTAATCAAAATTTCTATAATTACAGTTTTTTTCTTTTTAAAAATAAATTTAATAAAAATAGAAACTATTAAAATACAGAAAAATTAATATTTTGAAATTTGTTATTTTTCTAGCATTCAAGTTAACAAGAAGGAAACTTAAAACTGACTTATTAATGTAAAAGAAATAAACATGAATAAGCAAATGGCAATGTTTTTATATTTAGATATTAGTAGATGATGAATATACATTAAATTAACAAATTTATATCAAATATTGTCTAATATGAATATTAATTTCAGATCTAGGAAGAATGCTACAATTTTTCTTGTTTATTCCACTCATTATTTAGGCAGATTTATATATTTCTGTTTTATTCCCATTTTCTTTAGATTTCAGCTTAGTTTTAATTTCTTCATTTAATGAAATCTAAGATCATTATCAACCAAATTAATAATTGTACGATTTAAGTTGTATAGTTTCACCTTCGCTTAACCAGATTTGAACTAATATAGTTTTTTATCTTTCACTTAGATATTTATTTAGGGATGAAGTGAATATTATTTTATATTAAAATATGGCCACATTAACTTCATGTTTAAAGTGATTATATTCTTTTTATTTTTTGTTTACAGTATTTATATAGATATTCTTCAAGATACAAATATAATTAATTCATAGATTTTGTTTATGCTTCAGAAAGTTTTAAAATCAGTACTTTCTCTTACACTGAATGAAGAGTTTTATATTATATTGTTTAATATATATTATTAATTGGATGACTTAGAGTTTCTTATTGCAGATATTTGAATGAAAATGTCTAATTATAATCTGAGGATTTTTGATGAAAGCTTTGCTAACTTCAAATATTGTGGTCACTGAAATAGATATTTTTTAAAATCTGATTGTTGCTATTCTATTATTGTAATATTTAAAATTCTTGTACAATTGCTTGAACTTTTCAAGAGTTTCAAAACTTTTTTTTAAATAAATAATATTTTTTTTAAAATAAAGTTGATGTAATCAATAAAATCAACCAAACATCTAGCCAAACTTCCCCTGGCAGATAAAGTTTAAATTACATTTTTACAACGATTATTTTTGAATCAAAGCTATGGTGCCACCATCTGTTGAGTTAATAATTAATTAATTAAATTTAGAATTTAGAACTAAGGTGGCACCATCTATTAATTAATAATTAAACTATAACTTTTAAATTTATTTTCCTGAAATAAAATTTTGCCACTGCACCGGACTCGAACCAGATAGTGGCAAAATTTTATTTTAACAAATCATTTTAATAATAATTATTATTAAAATGGTATGTTAGTATGTATGAAAGCTTGTCATCCAAATATTTATAACTCAAGGAACAAAGAATTCTATTTAAATATTTACTAGTAACTGTATATTGTATACAATATTGTAAATGAAAACATAGAAATAAATGGAATTTGAATATGGATAATGTCTTTCATCTTTAAATATCTTGATGATCTAAAAATGATTATTATTGTTGAATTCATTAGAAAAGTGCCAACTGATCAAAATTCTGAAAAAAAAAATGTTTGTTTGGTTTGGTATCATCTCTTTTCAAAAAATCTATTAACTTTTTCATTATACCTTACAATAAAAATTATTAGATGTCTAAAAATACTCAGAGAAATAAAATTGATGCTGTACTTTAAATGAAAATTCAGTGCCTACAGAGAAACAGTGGATGCTCTGTTTAGTCTTTATTAAAATAACACCATCTCCATGCACAGTTTAATCTGTTCAGGTCATCTTCATTCAAGATTGCATTTCCCTTTAATTTTTCAGGGAAGATAGTGAGAGCTTATGTATCAAATATCTAATAATAAATTGTGTATTTTTCCTGCTTAAAGTGCTTGTAAATTCCTTGTAACTTTTAAAAATTATTATTTTTGCAATTTATACTTATTGCAAAATTTATTTATTTATTTATTTATTAAAAACTATATTCAACATAAGACACTCTCCAAACTTATGCAATACTGAGTTGTATAATTTTCCAAAAGAATAAATAAAAAAATAATATTATAATAAAAAATAATTAAGATTTTCAAATTTTAAATTTGTAAAACAACACTGAAAACAATGATCTATGAATCTAACAATGAAAACAATAATCTATTTTCATTGATATCTTGATATTATTATAATTGAATTTAATGTAGTTATAATAATAAGTTATGATGTTATTTCTATTATTATTAATAACTTCATCATAAATAATAAACTTATTACAATAACAGTAAGTCTATAGTATTGGTCTATAGATAGTCCTTGAATTATGATGCCATAGATTTAGGCACGGTTTCCACTGTATGATTTTGTCCAGCACGATGCCGTCCAGTAGCTTCCGATTTCAGACAGCAAAACGTTTACGTGCTCACATAGGCCGTATAACGGATCTGTAACTTTTAAAATGTCATGTAGAAGTAGCCAATAATGAATGTTGTAAAAATAAACCAATCAAATACGTCAATAGAAAAAGTTTATTTCAAGATGGAGGAAGGTTGTTTTATCTATTTCGATCAATTCTATGATTTTGATAAATATAATGTTTAATTTAACACTTTTGGAAGGAATATACAATCATATAGTGATGAATAGTAGTGGATAATACACGGTTTGTTATTCTAAAACTAAGTAATATTTTATGAAGCAAGAATGAATACGTGCACAAGACCAATTCGATTAGCTATACTGTATTCTGTTCACGAACTTACCATCTTGTTTAAGTTGGTCCATTATTCTATCCCAAGTATTATTTTTTAATATTTTGTTGTGATATTCTTTTCGGGATTTGTCGTAAAGACAAACATTTTCATCAACCAAATTTATAAGTATTTCGTTGTTTACTGCCAGGTTTTTCAAAGCTCTCGTTTACAACAAAGTAGTTTCTTATTGGCTATCGATGGTGACGTCAATCCGTAAGGATCCATATCCAGCAGAAAGTAGGATAGAGGTCTAGTCGATCCGTTCAGTGATTTTGCTGTCCATAAATGGGCCATTGCTAGGATACCGGCTATACGGATCCATTTTGCTGGACGAAATCGTACAGTGGAAACCACGCCTTATGATCACATATACTTACTATAATGATATAATCAATAAATTTTGTGATTAATCAATGCAAATGACCAATCCCTTTATAGAAATCCATTGCAATAGTTTGGTGTATCAAAATTATCCTTTTTGTATCCTTGTAGATTTGTTTGTTAAGTTTATAATAATAATATATAATGTCCTAATAAAGATTGACAGTGGGAAATTTATGAATTTAGAACATTTCCATCAGTGAACCATTACAAATTAGTTAACAGTATTTATTGAACAATGGAAAATTAGCCTGTCACAAAGATGCCAAAATGGAAATTGTTAAAGGATATCTATCTCTTTCTATAATGGTTTGAAATATTTGTTTAATTGTAGTAATTATAAGAACAGTCTTCTGACTACTAGAAATGTATGTCAAGCTCCATTTTACGGAATCAAACCAGTTATCCTGGATTACGAATCAACATAATGTATTGTAGAACCAGGAGAGAGGAAATCTGCTTCCAAGACTTTCCGCAGGGCACAATCATGTTTTTCATTGCTAATTCTGATGAGTAAATGTCAATAATTTTTAAACTTTGCTAATATACACCTATCCATGAAAATTTTTAATCAATTTTCTTATTTTATTGAATGTTTGCAGTTTTTTGTCAATTATGTTTTTAATCTTTTAAACCTATAAAATATATTTTATAGATTCTATCGATTATTGCTAGTTTATTCAACATTTGATTGTTTTTATCATATTTTAATTTATTTTTGCATGAGTTATGAACTTTTATACCTTTTTTATAAATTAAATTTTTATTTTTACTGTGTTGACCGAATTATTGCTATTGTTAATTGCTACGATTTTAATCGGTTTTCTCATCTCTTTTAAAAAATGTTTGTGTGTTGTTTTTTATTTATTTGTTAATATTATTTAGATTTTAAAATACTTTTCATATATTGTTTTTACTTTTATCCAGCTGAATATTTTATAGTGAAAGAAAATCTAACTGCAAATCATTCATTAACACCACAATTATATTGTCCAGCAATTATTCAGCTTTAAAATTTTTAATGAAAAAACTTGGGTAATTTGAGCTTTCCAGAACTTAATTTAGAAACAGCTCATCAGCTCCAGTTTTTGAAAACACTCTAGATTTGCTCTCTATAATTATGTTTTCCATCTTGTTTTTTCTTTTCTATATAAGGAAATTCAAGAAAAAAGAGATTAATATGTTTTGCTGCCTTAAATTAATTTAATTAAAAATTTAAAAATTGTATGTTTTGCTTGCGACATAATAGTGGAATGACTTTAAATGAGGCGGCTTTAAATGAGGACTTATTTTATATTCAATATCATTATCCTTGTACCAGAATTTGTTCTTAAAAATGGGTTATTATATTCAGTTATTATATTAAACACCACAATTGGAACTTTATGATAGAACTGATTTTACAAGTTTTCTATCATCATTGGAATACAAGTTTCTGTATTCAGAAGATAATTTATTGATTTACCTTGGTGGATATTTAGTAGTTAGATGGGATTCAGATGATATATAAATAGGTTTAAATTTAAAATTTATTTCTAAAGAAATAAAAAAAATAGTAACGATTGAGAATTATTTTGAGATGTGATTAATGAAAAACAATCCTCAAAAATGCAATTTATTCTACAAAATAATTCAGTGTGATATACATATATTTACTTCCGACTTTTATTTTTAGTTGTTTTCATTGGTTTCTATAAATATTAGTTTTTGAATACACTAAACATTTATATATGCCACTGTTGTTCAGATAAATGTTACTTATTTGCAAATAGCTTTCTATTTTGTGAACCTTTCGAATTTCTTTTATTATTATAACTAAAAAATAAAATTGTTGGAATTGTTTAAAACATGGATCAATTGGAAAAGTGACAGCAAATCTGTAAGAACAAGAACTGTAGAATTTAAATTTAATATAATTTATTTATGGTAAAATACCTGGAAAAATTTATATAATTGAAAATTTCACACTTACTTTAATAAGTGTGATACTTTTATATTTTGTATTGTCTTTATAGTAATTTGATAGAACAATTCTCAAACACATGCCATCTCACTGCACCTACTAATAAAAAAAAAAAACAAAAGAAGGAATGTTTATCTAATCGATGGGAAGTTGGCCACCAAGTTTGAATTTTTAAACTTTTTTTTGCATTTGATTCCATTTCGTTAGCATCTTTTGCACTTTTGATATATTCATTTGCAGCCTCATATCTAATGTTCCAGTTTCAATCAAAGTTGGATGTTAACCTTCACATTAATCCTTATTTTTGAATTTTCAATATTTTTCTCTCCTTTTTATTCACACCTAATTAGCATATTTTGCACTTTAGTATTATCATTTGCACCCTTGCCTGTTGGGTATTAGAATCAAAACTTTCATTGGATCAAGCTTTACATTAGCCCTTTATGTGATATCATTATCATAAATATACTTATAATATACAATATATATATATATATCTATATCTACCTCTCCATTGAAATGTTAAAGGAACTTGTAATTAAGCTTTAAAAACTTTATCAGACAAGAACAGATTTCCATTAAAAGTCGCCATGAAGTAAAATTTATGTTTTAGTAAATAAGAGTTTTATATTTAATCGTAGTTTCAAAAATATTATGCTTAGTATCTTAGTAACTTAAAATCCTTCCCCATCAGTTAGTCGTGTTCACTAATGTGCTGCTGACATTTATTTTTTGGTTTTATAAAACTTTAAAGCTATAGCTTTAAAGCGCAAAACTGATGGTGGGGCAAACGAACACATCTCTGTGGGGGCCACAGGACATGTGTGTTTTTTTACCATTTATAGCTTAAAATATGCATTTTTTTTTTTTTTTTTTTTTTGCCCTTTATAGTTTAAAATGTGTATTTTATCAAATGTTATTTATAGGAAGCTTATATTTATATTAATTGATTGAATTCTATTACTTGTATGACGTATTATGTACTTGTCTTCTCTATATTAATTACACTTTTACAGATATAATTTGTAATAATGAAAGAAATTCAAATTGATGATAATTAGTTGAAAGAAAACGTGATATTCGTTGTGAAAGCATTTAAAATTGACGAAATGCTATTAAAAACAAACAGCTAAAACATATATCATTCTAAATAATACATTAAGAATTCAAGTTTGTCCAATGTAGAGGTTCCCAAATTCGATCAACAAAACAGATTTTTTAAGCTAATTAACAAACTGTCTTAAAAATCTATATTTTATTGATCGAAGTTTAACTTTGTTATCTTAAACTTCGATCAACAAAACCACTAGTGGGAAAGACACCCAAGTAGCATAAATTTCTGTTGTAACTTCTTTAAATCTAAATAAAGAAAACATTTGCCAAGCATACGGAGTTTTATATAAAGATAGCGCAAATTGCATGCAATGCCTCTATTACTGGAAAAGACATCATGCATCATGTATAGAAAATGAAAATGATACATATTTTGTTTGTCACTATTATCTCAATGATACTAGTGATTCAGAAAACAGATGTCAGTTTGCCCCCTACATGCTCTCCGTTTGCCCCCACACTGTAGGGGCAAACGGACAGCATGTAGGGGACAAACTGACGCATTTTTTGCTAAATCAATTATTACAAAATTTTAGTGCTACTGACAAAAGTAATTGTTAGGTGCTTCGATAGCTTAGACCTTATTGAATATAATATTAAATATTAGGATCTGCTTTAACAAAACATATTCGAAATATTCTAAAATATATCACTAGCGTGTCCGTTTGCCCCACAGTTACCTTATTTAATATGTATTTCTTTTAAGTATTAAAATAAGAAAAACTTCATTAATTTTTATATATTTTTAGTACAGAAATGAAATAAATTTGTTTCTTTATTAGTGAGATATTTGATGATGTTACGACGAATTTCAAAAATAAAAAAATAAGTGTTAAATTCTCAATGTTTTAAGGAAGTTTGCGATTTTATGTTGGACCACACGCGGCCCACGGGCCACGGGTTGGAGAGCTCTAGTTTAGAGCTAACAAGGATTACGATTATAATTTATACAATATATACCATCTAAAACATACTGACATCATATCCCGAATATTTGGGGTATGATGGCTAAATGTAAACTTTTTAAAAAATAATAAATAATGAAGTGGTTGTTATTTCGATGCTTTTCCCTAAGTCATATATTCAAAACTCTTGTGGGTATGAAGTGCTTGAAATATGAAATGAAATTATTCAAATTTATTAAGAGTTTTAGTGTTGGAAATAAAAAATTAGTTATCTTCCCCTGAACTACATATATATATATATATACTGTATATTTATTTAATTTTCGATATCAAAAGATGAATCAACTTTGAGATCAAGATCAGGGTTCAATTCCGGTCCACGCCTCTGATTTTTTCAAGAGTATTCAGGACTAAGTCCATTGAATACATCATAAGTCATTGGATACATCAGACTGTATCCCAATGGTGATAAATTCGGATATTTTCCAGTCTGTTTATATAAGTGCTGGAGTGGGTGTAATGTGAAAGATGGAATTCGATGAGATTGCACCCGAAACTCTTCTGACAAAGTATAGAGCTAAAAGATCTAAAATGGAATTCCATCCTTCAAGTTGCAGTACACCTCTATGCGCACATCTAACTATAGCAATTATAAGAATGAAAATTATTTCTATATTACTTATAGCTATATCATTCAAGAATATTGTCTGCCTTATGAAAAAATGATAGACTTCCACTCACAAGATCCATTTCTAATCTACACTTTTAGATTTTATTCAGGAGAAATTAGATTCAACTATTGAGCCCATCTTTCATTTCTCTGGCGATTCTATAGTAAATGTTGACGACAGCGGAGTAGTCAGTATTATGGTATAAATGTAATATACTCGACTAAAATTGCACCACTGACAGTTTGAGTGGAATAATGGAAGATAATGTAATTTTAGTAGTAATTTTAATAATATGTAATTTATAAGGTAAAAATAACAATACTTTTATATTTTTATGTTGGCATTGTCATACTTACTAATGATTTTTTTAAAATTATCCAGTTTCTTCTTATCCCACGGAAATTCATTACTATCTTCAGGAAATATTGTTTGCTTTATATTCATTCTGATACTATAATCCTGTAAAAAAATGTTTAATTCATTTTCTTTTATGAAATTATTAAAGCAAATTTGGGCATTATTTGTATCAATGATTATGAAATAAGTATTTGACTAATACAGTATTTCAATGGTAAAATAGTTTTTCTCTTATTTGTTATTTTATTTTTCAAGTAATACATAATTAATTATTTTTTATATTATTTGATATTTTAAATAATGTTTTATTTTATATATTATTTGATTAGTTACATAATGAAAATAAATTCCTTCTAATAATATATACTGTATGCAGGTCCTTCAGCCGGTTCGATCGAGCCAATTAATAAATTTGTCGGATTCGCCGAACTGCTTGTTTGGGATAAAAATGAAAAATTCTGCCAGTTTGTTGAATTTTTACAGCGTAAGTGAAATGAAAACAATGGTTAATTATTATTAAGAAGGGCTATTAAACTTTTCCACGATTCACTAAAGTCAGGCGTAATTATTTAAAGATGATTGAAATGGAAATCATGACTTTTTTGTCTCATAACATCGCATAAATGCTAAAACAATGAAAATGTATACTAATTACATATAATATTTTATAAAATGAAATTCATGCTTACTTGATACCCATTGTCTGATGATATGCAAAATCTTTCTTCCAAATTTATACCAAGCGAACGACAAACTTCTATTTGGTAAATACAGGTATCCCTCCTATAATATGTTCTCCTACAACACGGTTTCGCTCCAACTCGATTTGAAAATTGCGGAAACCCTCATATAACACGGTACTTCTACAACACGGTTTTTACCACATTTAGAAAATTGCGTTTGCTCTCATACAACACAACATTTTCATTAATTTTTGTAAATTTATACTAGAGAGACACAATACATACACAAAATGCAGTCATGGGGAAACACAGTCAGACCCCGTTAACACGCGATTTTACCACGCCTACCTTGATAAGCAATCGCTTGTGATATCATTCTTATACCCCGGACACATTAGCAGAGATAACGGACGTTATTGTCTTAACGGGAGTTAGGATCTTGATAAGCAATCGCTAGTGATATCATTCTTATAGCCCGGACACATTAGCAAAGATAACGGACGTTATTGTCTTAACGGTAGTTAGGATTTGTAGTTTATGGAATATCATTCAATTTTTCATTTTTCAATACAATCAGAAAATGTTATTAATGAATATTTTGGAGGGATGAAAGAAATTTTTTTTTTTCATACATTAGAAATGTTTTTTTTTCACTTCTTATGTATGAAAAAAAAATAATTTCTTTCATCCCTCAAAATATTCATTAATAACATTTTCTGATTGTATTGAAAAATGAAAAAAATAAAAAATACTGCATGTATAAAACTAGTGAAATCCAATGAAGCTTATTTCATTTTATCCTTTACAATTCACACTCTCTTACGACAGCTATTAGAAATTTTAAATTTCCTTTCATGTGCATACTAATATGAAGACAAATTAGCAGCAGATTTTCAGGGTATTCCATAATACCCTTTCGTAAAACTTCAGATGTGATAATGGGTGGTTATGTTATGGAATATCATTCAATTTTTCATTTTTCAATACAATCAGAAAATGTTATTAATGAATATTTTGAGGAATGAAAGAAATTAGCTTTTTTCATACATTGGAAATTTTTTTTTGGATCTTCCATAAATTGCAGTTGTTTTCTATTTTCCATGCGTAATCTATTCAAAACAAAATGTTCTGAATGTGAAAACATGATTTGTAATTGGAGAAGGTAGGTAAAACTGTGTACACTGTATATCCGTGATGACCGCTGTAATTTAGCAGCAAACTCATATACTACTACTTGTGTTTCCAAAATCTCTACATTTTGAAACCTTCGGGAATCGAGAACGGGAAATTGTATTTCCCGAGAATTCCCGAAATAATCCGTTTTATTTAATTTTCGTTAATCATCTGTAATAATGACTATAACAGTAAATATTAATAAAAGCTGTAGAGGTGGGGCAAGCGGGGTTTATGGCCCCAACCCAATCTTTCAGAGGTTTCACACTAATATATGTAAAAGGTCAACGCAAAAAATGAATAAATAAAAATTACCTAAATGGAGATCGACCGAAATTTCATGACTAGTGCATTTCTTGCACTAAGCGATGTATCATTTTGACTAGTTTTCTGTTACATTTCAGGTTTTCTCAAATTATAAACAATGTAATTAATACAAACTTTATTTACCAAATTTATAGTATATCTGAGATTTTACATATATCACACAATGTACTAACATACATCACAATTGTCAGCCGCAAACAAACTGATCGAATGTGGTTGATAGTATCGGCAATTACTTTATGGAAACTACTATCGTAGAAAACAGTTTGTGTTTACACAGAGAAATATTTTTTTTTCACAGTCCAGTATTTGATTAAAATGTCATATTAAGGTAAGCTACTTTAGATTTCCTTAGTTCACTTGAAGATGAATTTTGTATTCAAATCCTGGGTTGTGAAAATAAATATTTTTCTGAGTAAACACAAACTATTTTCTGTTCTCCATGACCAAATATGCTCGATTTATAAGAGTTAAAATTAGCTGGTTGTGTTACCCGATTGCTGGCTTTCTTGTATTTCTTGTGGCGTGTAATATTGTAATATTAACACAATATTACAATGTTATTGAGGAAAAATGTATAAAAGATACATTGTGAGTAGTACGCTTATTTCCCATTGTGGGTATTACTGGGTTCTAAGAGCCGATTTTCCAGATTTCCCGACTAACTTTTCTTGGGATTCCGAACGGGAAAACGAAAAAAATTCCCGGGAAGGGGCGGAAAGGAATTCTAACTAATACTAATCCAAGTTTATGTCAGTAGATACTGAATTGAAATCGACAAGCAGGTGTGTTACCCAATTGCTGGCTTTCTTGTATTTCTTGTGGCGTGTAATATTGTAATATTAACACAATATTACAATGTTATTGAGGAAAAATGTATAAAAGATACATTGTGAGTAGTACGCTTATTTCCCATTGTGGGTATTACTGGGTTCTAAGAGCCGATTTTCCAGATTTCCCGACTAACTTTTCTTGGGATTCCGAACGGGAAAACGAAAAAAATTCCCGGGAAGGGGCGGAAAGGAATTCTAACTAATACTAATCCAAGTTTATGTCAGTAGATACTGAATTGAAATCGACAAGCAGGCTAGATTTTTGTTATGTTTTAAAATTTTTGTGCTGAAATATTTCGATTTTGCGATATTTAATGATTCTTTGAGTATATGGCACTCTGTAAGCCATATGCGCGAAGAATCATTATCATTAGGTATACTCTGCATTCATTAACTTTAAGAAATTAAACCTAAATTACCTGGACAATATATTAGTATACCTAGACAATGACGTAATGATTTGGGTACAACAGCTATGATAGATATCATCGTGCCAAAGCAGAAACAGTATTTATGCAAAAATGATTAGACAACACTTTCTGTCATATTTCATGACTGAATATGGAAAACTACCTTGGCAAATGGAAGTCGTAAGAAGAGGTCATACTTCAGAATTATAATGCATAAAATATATAAGACCAGTAACTCCCAACCTTTTCCACTTTATAATTAGTACAGAATATTTGAAAACACATTCTCATTACAGTGAAAGTTAATTATTGCATAACAAATAGTCTAACTTATTATGTTAATCTAAGTAAGGTATTTGAATAAATAACTTCCTATGTTTAAAATAAATTACCTGTAGTTTATTTCAAAATAAAAATAATATGTTTTCTGATTTCATGTTATGAATATTATAAAAATCATGGAAAAAGAAAGAATTTGCTTAATAACAATTTATTAATTTTTCAAAAATACATCAAGACATATTACATATTCTCTTCTGCAGAAGCAAATGCTTCCTCTATTTTCTTCCTAATAAAGTTTTGCTGTTTTTACAAGATATGCTATGAAAACGATCAGCCAATGATAAATAGTAATAATCTACTGAATCATTTTTGCTATCTGTGTTATTTACTTCCTTCAGCACCTCAAACAACTCCTTCTCCCAATCATATCTCTTTCTTTCATTGCTTTCTTATAGAACAAAACAAAAATATTGTAAGAATCAGTGAATTACAGAGAAACCAAATGAATCCAGAAAAAATATATACTTGATCTAGGGTTCTCTTTGTCTTCTTCAATTTGTTGCTGTACTCTATTTTCCTATAAATCACTATCCTGTACTGTTTCTACCACGGATGTATATACTAAACTGGATACCTGACCACAAATAGGAGCGTGATGCATCCGCTGCCATATTAGTTGTGGGCTTGTTTGTGTTAGTCGTTGCTTGTACTAAATTAGGCATTCTATCTTTTAATTTGAGTATTAGACATCTTCTTCATTAAATCTCGTGATCAGTGAGATTAACTGCACGTTCAATCATTTTGTATTGGTCAAATCACTCAGAAAATTCATATCAATGTTGGAACTTATCGCTCAATTTATAGTAATACTGTAACTCGCGGTTTTGTAACCATGGACCCCGACTACCGCGTGTTAACGAGTTCAGATTGTACTTTGCTAAAATTAGTCATCTTTCGTTAGTTTGCCGTGAGAGGATGATACGCAGTCTATTTTCGATTTCGATTTGAAATTAAATTAATTTTGTGATTGCGTTAATTATCGTCATTTGAATATTTTGTGTTCCAAACGTACAGTTCTTGGATAAAAATGTTTTATTCTTCAATAGAGGAATGTTAAAGAGAAGAAAAAAAATATTTTATTCATAATTTCTTTTTTTTTTTTGTTATATGCTAAGGAACGATTGTTTTCTAGCGGGTTAAATTTCAGGTTTTGTAAAGAGAGCAGAAGATACACAAACTTTAAATATGGGAAAAAGTTTAGAAAGTGAAGTTGATATTGTTAAAAAGAAACAAACGTCCTCATTTTTAATGAACAGCGGTAAAGAAGATATAATTATTAAATGAGTGTTATATAGGCTGTATACTTTTTCTTTCCTTTTGTTTGATGTAGGCCTATTGAACATCATTAGTTCTTTTCGTAAGTTTTGTTTAATTCACCTTTATTTGAAACTTTGTTTTTTTATAATCAATTAAGCACTATATTATTTAATGCAATAAAATGTAGGCCTGATATAAAACAGGTATAGTTTAACCTTGTCCCATTTGATCATTAATTAAATCAAAAGCATATCTACTGTAAATACACTAAGGAAACCAATAATTGGGTATTAATCTGTATCATATATATTTTAATCTGCTTGGTTTGGTAAGTACTGTAGATATTGATCTTGATTGGATTTAATGTTTGAAACTGTGCTTATCTTTACACAAATATTTTGAAATGATGTAAATTACTAATGTTATTAATAACTAATTTTTTAATTTTTAATATATTTTTATCTAAAAATTACCCTAGACATGTCTAGAGTAATTTTTCTCAATACAAAAACTGTTTATTTTATGTTAATGAAACTGGTTAATATTTCAGAACCAATAATTTTCAATATCTTAATTATTTTCAGATTTCCATTTAAAGATGAGTGATGTAGGCCTATATTATTTTTTTAAGGTCTTACGTATATATTTTTTCTTTTTTTATGTTTGGTGTTATTAATATTCTAAATAAAAATTAAGCTTATATGGAATTGAAGAAAGTTATTTATTTTTCATTGGGTTTGGAACGTATCTCTCCTTTTTATTTTGGCTCTGGGTCTCATATAACACAGTTTCATACAACACACTGTTTTTCAGGAACCTATTTAACGTGTAATAAGAGTGATACCTGTACAGTATTTGAAATTTTGAGAATTGCCAATGACTGTCTATTAGTTGCTATTTTTTGATATACAGTATACAGTATATGGTCTATCTCGAAGCTGATTTACCAATAAAACTATTAATTTTTGTAAGTCTCTAGTTAACTAAAATTAGAAATCTAAACCAAATATATCTCTTAGAAAAGTTTAATATCCCTCCTATTTTCGGACATAATTTTTCTAAACGATCTATATTGATTGAGGTTACTGAGTGAAGGTGGGATGATTGAAGATCAGTTATCCACTCACATCTTCTAATACTGTCTATAGAGGCCCTAATTCATTGGTACTATAGCGAATCACAATGTGAGTTAGAAATCAGAGATTTTTTTGGCTTTGTTTACATAGAATGTCAACGTATATTACAATATGGCGGCGTTCAGAATAATAAAACTTTTAAAATTTAAATAAAATGAATTATTTTTATACAATTTATTGATCTATGTGTTATTTTAAATATTATATGCCTATTTTATGTATAATTTTATGATTAATTTTCTTTATTAGATAGATTGGTTTTTAATATTTTGGATGACACAACTAAGGCCTAGTTTTATAATGTCCCGGTAAAGATCCTGTTTGATTTAACTACCAGTTATCTGTTTTACAATTTGATAAATAAACGCTGATTGGTAGTTTAATGTCAGTAACTACCAATTAGCGTTTATATAATAATTGTAAAACAGAGAGCTGGTAGTTAAAGCTATTTGTAAAACAGGGCCTTACTATATTAAATAAGATAATCTGTACAATTATATATTATCATTTTAAGCAGATATAGCAAAAAATTTAATAGAAACAAGAAGTTCATGTGTCAGTTTTTCCCCTAAACTCTTATAATAACGCTCATATTTATCAACTCTTATAACAGTATTTTCTGTCCTCTGGAAATGACTAGATGTGAGTTAATATTTACAATGCTAATTTTACTAAAATTAATATCTGACCAACTCCTACTAATGACTATAAAAATTAATTGCATTTAAAAATACACTCATCCCTCGATTTACACGATAGATACGTTCCTGGAAAAATCGTGCAAACCGACAAACATACATTAATCTCTACGAACTTGTAAACCCACAAAACGTGACAATATGATATACTAATCTCTACGAACTCGTAAACCTACAAAACGTGACAATATGATACTCTTCTCTACAAACTCGTAAACCCACAAAACGTGACAATATGATACTCTTTCTCTACGAACTCGTAAACCTACAAAACATGACAATATGATACTCTTTTAATTTATAAATGGCTAACAATCAAACACCCAAAAAATTTTTTTTTGTTTTCATTTAAAAACCGTGTAAATTGAGTACCATGCAAATCGAGGGATAGGTGTACTATTTTATATTTTATAATTTATCAAACTTATGTCAATAATATTGATACACAACAGAGCTGTGTGTTCAACGAACCAGTTGAAATAGGTAAGCGAGTCTTATTTTTGTAATAAGTTTGATTGCCAAATGAGCCATATCCTTTTGAAGGAGTAAATTATAAGCTTTTAAGAATATACAGTGGTATCTTGGTAAACGTAAAATGAGATAAGGATTAAAGAAAAAAGGGAATTGGTTCATTAATTTTTAGAGACAATTTAATGCTTATTTTTTTTTATTTTTGAAAAAAGAACATAAACATTAATTAACACCGAATACGGTACAAAAAAAAAACAAATGATTCTTAACTCGACAGTTATCGTACGATCTATTGATAGAATGTAGGAAAATTGTATAAATAGGAGAGCTGAGTTGAGTTTAGTTGAACTGTGAGACTTGGACAGTAAAAGTTAATAGTGAAATTGTGAAAGCGAAAGTGGACTAAGAAGAACTGTGAGTTATTCTAAATTAAAGACATAGAATAGTGTTGTATGAGATAATTATCGGATTTTGTATTGAATTTAGTTATAGTGAAACAAGATTATTTTGTTTTGTGTGAATAAATTGGACAATACGAAATATAGCTGCATTCACTCTTTATTAATCTCTACGAACTTGTAAACCCACAAAACGTGACAATATGATATTCTTTTAATTTATAAATGGCATAACAATCAAACACCCAAAAAATTTTTTTTTGTTTTCATTTAAAAACCGTGTAAATTGAGTACCATGCAAATCGAGGGATAGGTGTACTATTTTATATTTTATAATTTATCAAACTTATGTCAATAATATTGATACACAACAGAGCTGTGTGTTCAACGAACCAGTTGAAATAGGTAAGCGAGTCTTATTTTTGTAATAAGTTTGATTGCCAAATGAGCCATATCCTTTTGAAGGAGTAAATTATAAGCTTTTAAGAATATACAGTGGTATCTTGGTTAACGACGGCCTCGGATAACGACGTACTTGGTTAACGACGACTACTTGTAACAAAAATATCTTGGTTAACGACGCATGCTTTGGTTAACGACTCCTGATTAGTGAGCTTCTAGCAAAATAGAGCTCTGTAAACAGCTCGTCGTCGCATCACGTGATTCGTTAGCTCAGTTGTTAATCGTTATTTTTTTTATCACAATCAGTTCAAATCCGACAATATCATTATTAAAATTAATAAAATTATAACCATATAAAAATATATTTAAGTAAATGATAATTAACATATAGCAATGAAAGCAAATTATTTAATTAATTAAAAATAGACGTGCACCAAATTCACTAGTTTTTAGTTTCTTAAAGATGATTTCTAGACGATTATATTATTAAATTCTGCAAACAAAGTCTGATTCTATTGTTTGTTTGTGTTATATTATTAGTTTTTAGTTTCTTAAAGATGATTTCTAGACGATTATTATTTTACTAGTTTTTAATTTCTTAAAGATGATTTCTAGACGATTATTATTTTAAATATTTTTAGTTTCTTAAAGATGATTTCTAGATGATTATTATTTTAAATTATGTGAACAAAGTCTGATTCTATTGTTTGTGTTATATACTTGACACCTGCAACTTTTAGTTTTTTAAAGATGATTTCTAGACGATTATTATTTTAAATTCTGAAACAAAGTCTAATTCAATTGTTTATTTGTGTTATATATTACTTGACAAAAGTCTGATTTTATTGTTTGTTTGTGTTATATATTAATTGACACCTGCAAGTGGTGTGAATTCGTTGTTTATTTGTGATATATATTACTTGACACCTGCGAGTGGTGTGACGTCTAGACGATTATTATTTTAAATTCTGCGAACAAAGTCTGATTCTATTTGATTGTTTGTGTTATAAATTACTTGACACCTGCGAGTGGTGTGACGTCGCAGTTTCGGATTCCATTAGAAGAAAAAAAAAGTCTGTCCGAGATCCTACAGTTCATATAGACAATAAATCGGCGAATGCGTGTTTTGAAAGTTCGTTCGCCATTAAAAGGCAAAATCAAATCTTATCTATATAATAATGTCACTGTTTGTTTGCCATCAAAAGGCAAAATCAAATCTCATCTGTATAATAATCGTTGCCCATTAAAAGGCAAAATCAAATCTTATCTATATAATAATCGTTGAATCCTATGCTGCTAATCAGTATTTACGGGTTCGTTTAGATCGGAAGAGCGGTTCAGCAGGAATGCCGAGGTCAAAAAACTCCGAAGTGAGCCCAATTGTCTCTGGTGAATTCGTTTGTCAAAAAAGAATCTATAAGCTGCTAATCAGTGTTTATGGGTGAAGCAAGCCAAATTGTCTTTCTGGTGAAGATTAATAATTAAAAACTGTTTTTACGAACAATTCATTTTATTCTGTCCTGGTGAAGATTGATAATTAAAAACTGTTTCCACGAACAATTCATTTCTGATCGAGTTCGTTTGTCAAAAAACTCCGAAGTGAGCTCAATTGTCCTTCTGATGGAAGATTGATAGTTAAAAGCAGTTCGTGAACAATTCATTTTATTAATGTTAATTTTTGTAGCAAATATGGAAAAATAACTATTATCCATTTTAAATGAATTTTTAATATTTACTATGATTGTGGGAAGGAGCCGGAACGAATTAATAATTTTCAATTAAATTATGGTTGTGGGAAGGAGCCTGGAACGAATTAATCAATTTTCAATTAAATCCTATGGGGAATCGTGCTTTGGATAACAATGGTAATCCTGGAACGGATTACCGTCGTTAACCAAGGTACCACTGTATTTACTATTATAACATGTGTACTGATCTCAAAAGAAAACAAATGTATGAATGATGATTTCAAAAGATACACTTTCATTCGGATAAATAGAACAAAGAATGATGATAAAATAATTACTGTTTCAAATGAATTTCAGTAATTTCTTCCTAATAGGATAAGTAAAAATTTAACAAAAAGAAATTAAAATATTTAAAAAAATAGCAGATTTGATATTTGTTTTTAAAGAAATGAAACATTTTATAAATAACAATCAATCTGATATTATTCAGTTATTATTGAAGTTTCGTCATCTATATTGATTGCTACAATTATTTTTCTTACTAGTTTATTTATTCATTTTTTAACAATCATCTTAAATGATTCACTAATTCAATTATAAGTTTTCATTTTAAATTAAAATAAGAAAAAAATAAACCTATTATTTTCATCTATAATTTTTGCAATAAAACTGTTCTACCATTCATAATTTATAAAGATCATTTCCTTCAATTTTTATTACACTCTTACATAAGCATATTAATTCCAAACTAGTATAGAGAGAATAGTGAACAGAATAAATAGAATAGATATAAATCAAACACTAAATATTATCTTTCGAATTTTTGACCTAATTGTTAAAAATATAGAATCATAAAACTAATAATAGTTAAAAAGCAGTAAACCTATAAATTTATTATTTCCTTGTTATATGAAATTGAAAGAAAATTCTAGTTAATGATTAAAAATTAATTTATCATAAATTTTAATTATCATCGTTAAATATATAAAATTATCAAAGCAATCATATTAAGACAATAAACGTAATATTGTAAATTTGATTGAAGTAATCAAATTTATTTTATGTAAATGTTATTAAAAAAGATTTTATGCAAAATATAGATTATACATGAAAATACTGCTAGTAATAGCGATATACAGATATGTTTGTATTACTTAAGGATATTGGTTAAAAGTTACCTTTTTTACTTAAAAATGAAAAAATATATGCGAATGTCTTTAATATATGCGATTCTTTTATTTAAAAATGAAGAAATATACACGACTGTTTTATTTAAAAATGAAGAAATATATACGATTGTTTTATTTAAAAATGAAGAAATATATAAGAATGTCTTATATATTGTTTAGCATAAACAAGGATAGGCTATATTATTATGCAATCGTTTTTTCATTCGGCAATAGTCTGTATGTGAAATTTTAGAGACCAAAATGTTTTTGTTTTATTAGAATGGTCCTTAGGGATGCCAAAGAAATTTTCAGGAGATGCACGATTTTTGTTTGCCATAATATCTGTTTGTTATATGAGTATTATTCTTTACTAATAAAAAGGATACAGCTTATTTTTATTTTCTGCTAAACGGGAGTAAGTTCTATTTTTATTTATTGATAAAGAGATGCGTAATTAAAAAGTTTTGGGATTGCTCTTCTATTATACTAAATAGAGTATCATATTTAAGATTTTTCATGCTGATTCAAAAATATGCATCTTGCGCATATGTTTTACTCTCTTTAAAAGCTATTGCTCAACTTCGTTTTAATTAAATTCAAAGGGTATCATATTAAATTTTATGCAATTTGTTAGCTAGAAACGAATATCATAGGCGCAATACGACCAGAATAACCACGGTTCATAATAAAATTTTATTTGTGTCTTTGCACTTACAAATTAAATTATATTAAAAACTATTAAATCATTACGATATTTCTAGCACATCTCACTAATTCTTTGTATTATTTACAAGCGCCATATATACGTAAATAAAAATACTGATTGTCTTGCGATTTACAATTCGTGTAATATCGTTATCGTAAAAAATAGTCTCATCAAGAATTCGCCAAAATATTTTTCCAATAAATAATTGATATTAAACATAAAAAATATCTAATAACGTTTAAACTTTTCTCACATTTATAATAACCTTATATAAATTTTTATACAGAAAGAAATACCTGTTTTGTACTTTACGATGTTCTTTTTCAAAAGATATGAATATAATGAAATAAGAAATTTTATTAGCAGTTTCAACAAGTGACAAAACAGGTTCTTTTATTTAAAGAAAAACGTTTAAGAACCAGGCTGCTAGGGCGCAGTACTAATTTGATACAACCTAAACAATTCATAAAAAATAATTAATTATGAAATTTTTTAAAAAATCTGGAAAAATTTCTAGCTTCCTAACTTTCTAGTAGATATTAGATGCATTGAACCAATTATGCATTAACGCCATCGTTTTTTAAAAAAAATATACGTGTATCAATTTGATAGATATATCAAATATACACGTATGTTTGATAGATCTATCAAATATACGTGTATCAATTTGATAGATGAGCAATTAAGTTGTTTTTTTAAGTAATAATGTTATCGATTTCTAAAAATAGCTTTCGCGCTTACACGACATCTGAGACTTTAAAAGCGTGGATTGCTTTTATGTTTTGCAATTAAGCACACTAGATAATAATGTTATCTATTTCTAAAAATAGCTTTCGCGCTTACAGGACGACATCTGAGACTTTAAAAGCGTGGATTGCTTTTATGTTTTGCAATTAAGCACACTAGATTTTTATAGTTTATTGTTAATTTTTTATTTTTCCTCTTTTCAAAACCTAGTTTACTTAATTTATCCTAATTGTTTGCACCATTAAACTATTTTATTCATATATAAAAATGAGTAACCTTAATAATGGATGTTTAATTTATAAAATGTTTATATATTAATAATTTTAGATTTTTTAGTTTGTTTTAAAAATGTATACTTTACAATCATTAAAATAATTAAAATAAAAGTTTTTCATTTATAACTCATTTTTATTATTTTTATACTGATTATACAGTATTTATCTCTATGCCTAATGGCGCGTGCGATATACGCGCGAAATCGGAATTAAATATTTAACTTTGTAAATGTGTTATAAAAAAAACCTTATAAAATGATTCAGATACATTAAAAAATTAATAAAATATAACAATTTTAATAACTCAGTAAAAATAAATTTATTTTTAGAAAGATCTGAAGAATTACAAGCTTATATATATATAATCGAAATGACAAAAGCACCCAGTCACTAAATTGTTATCAGCAGAAAAATTAGGCATTCATAGTATATCTTATAACCTTTACTAACGAAGAGAAGATAGAATATTTGAACAATTACAATTATAGAAAAGCGAAACAACTTTATAATAGGATACCCGATTTGTTTACAATTACAAAATACAAAAAAATTAAAAATGAAAAGAAGTTAGATAATAATTATTGCAAAACAACTTCATAAACATATAGAATTAAAAATAAAAATAAAAATTTCTATCTTGTGTCTAAACAAGTATGATATTTTTCCATAAAACCATTTTTTTTTTTTTTGTCAACAGATGACGCCACACTCCATTCTAGTAGAATACTATGTGGCTTTTTTTTGTCAACAGATGACGCCACACTCAATTCTAGTAGAATACTATGTGGCTGGGCGAAACAATCCCTTCCACAAGCTGCCCACCCCTGGGAAAGGACAGCCGGATTGAGGAGGACGGGGATCGACGGGCTGGGCCTGGACCCCATGACAAATATTTTCAAGGGGTGAGACTTGAACCCGAGTCCTCTAGAGTGGAAAGCTGAAGCGTTTCCTCGCGGCCATTCCGGCCGACTCCTAAAACCATTACAAATAGGATTCATGTTTTTCAAGGCCGACGCGACAGGCCACGCCCCTCTTTTCTCCCCACTCTGACAGACAAATGTCACCCCTAGTCATTTAAGTATAAGAGTAATTTAACTTAAATAGCAGTCAGTGCTTCCATTGTTAAATTTATAAACAAATTATGGCAAATTGAAATATGATACTCTGTTTTTTTAATCAAATGAGATCGCATTACAAAATTAAATATTGAAAAAAAACACACACAAAACGATAAAAAAACAGGAATTTTTGCAGTTATTAATAAATAAATAATTATTAGTTTGAACATTTGAAGGGTTTCGATAAAATATTACTTCAAATCGTATAACTGATAAAAAATTATAGATAATTTATGTAAATTAATGTATCAAATTGGTAACGCGCGACCAAAGATAATTACGGGCGGTACGCGTCAGGCGCAGAGTTAAAATAACTTGTGTAACTTTATATAATACCTAATTATTCTGAATTAATTTAAAATAATGAATTAATTAATTAGACAGCATTCGGGTTAAAACTAAGATGGAACAATTGTTATTTTAATTACTGTAAAATAACATTGATGACCGATCATAAATATGAACTCAGACCGCAGCAGACTTTCGTACTGCAGTACATACGAAAGTCTGCTCCTATCCATCTCAAAGTCTGCTCCTATGCCATCTCACAGTCTGCTCCTATGCCATCTCACATCTGCTCCTATCCATCTCAAATCTGCTCCTATACTATCTCAAATCTGCTCCTATGCCATCTCACAGTGCGTTTGATCAAACGCACTGTGAGATGGCATAGGAGTATCGATGCAACAAATTCCTGAATTTCGGATTTATGTAAGAAAAACGGTTTGAAAATCTATGCCAAAGTGAATCAATAAAAACATAGAATTCGAAAAAAACCCGCGTTATATCGAAATAGCGTTAAACGGAGCAGCGTTAAGCGGGGTCTTACTGTAATCTATTTTCATGCAGGTTCGACTAAACTCTTTTCCATTGAAAAATTGGGCAAATTTATTAGTTTTTTTTCCCCAGGATGAATTTCGAAATATTTAGAAAGAAGGCACTTTCAAAATTTTATTACAAACATTAATTTCCATCAAATATTTCCACCATACCACAATTTTTATTAATTAATCCCTGGATACAAAATCATTAACTTTTTAAAGCATTTAAAATTAACTTGACCTTTTAAAGATTATCTTTTATACTATATTTTTTCATTAATAGTCAATATTTTACTTCCGTTTATACATTATTCTGACAGGAAGTGTTGCTGGAAAAGTTAATTTAATAATAAAATATATCTAAACATTTAAAATATGATTTAGGACGAAGGACTTTCTACCTTGAATGAATAATTTTTTCGATTAGTCATGGTTACAAAGTAAAATAACAAGAAAAAAACAAGGTTTATAAGTTGGATTACCTTAATTAAAATATTTATTTTTCTTATAAAAATGCGAATTTATTAACGTAAATAACAGGTACGACGATATACATATATGAAAGAAATATAGTTGATATTCAGGCAAACAAATAATTTTATTTTTCTTATAAAAATGCGAATTTATTAACGTAAATAACAGGTACGACGATATACATTAGTATAACTCAATATCGTTTATTATACAGTATATCACAAATAGAAAATAAAATAAAATAAAAATACAGTTTCGGCCCATGCATTAAGTTTGGATTTCGACTTCGAACCGTAGGAATAATTCGGTCAAGATCGCTGGTCGAAGTTAACTTTCGACTGATGGCCAGGAGGTTGGCAAATACCAATTTGAGTTTTACTCGCGGTCTAGCTCACAAAAGAAATTCAAGATTTGATTTTATCCCAACCATTACAGGACTGTGTTTGTCTTTTTTATATACAGCAATACCCCGAATTAGGTAAATTCAGAAATACTTTTCATCTTGCCCCCCTCGCCCACTTGTTTGTTTCACAATTACATGTTGTGGGCCTTTTACCGCTTTGTGTGACAGCCCTGGGCTACCGCCCAGCTCTTCCATGCCTTAAATTTAAATATTGAATCTATCCTTTAATGAAAATAATTTAGTCAAATCCTTTAAAAAATCATAAGCATTAACTGTTTGGCTGTGTAATTTCCAAATACAGTATATCAATCTACTATATATTGTCGTATTTAAGTCGAGAATTTTTGCATTAAGTAAATTTTTATAAAAGGATTTAATAGAAAATATAGACAAATATATTTCATAGCCTGAAAAGGCGTAAAGCGAATAAGCAATTACCACAAATTCACATGAAAAACCTTTCTGAGAGTTCCAGACCTAATAAACAACATACCAAATCATACTAAATAACGCAGAAAACCTAAAATAATACAGATAGGCCTCGATTAGCGCGACTTCGAATAGCGCGAATTCGATTAGCGCGACTTAAAAAATTGATACCGTTAACAGAAAACCTAAAATAATACTAATATATAGTAAAAATAGAAAAGTTTTAATAAATACACGCCATAAAGTAGACATAATGTATGTGAATTGTAGTTTCACTTATGGCACCACTTATGTTTTCAGTTATACCACCATAATCATGTAAGCTCCCAGGAGACATCAATAGATAATTTTTTTTAATGTCAAAAATTTGATTTTTGTTAAATAATTATTCGATTTTGTTGAAACGTCTATAACTTGAAAATTGTTTAAAACAAAGAAGGGAAATGAAGTATCACATTGCCAGAAACAATAGTGTAATAGAATCATAATTCTAAAAACACAGGTATCTAAAGGATAAATAAAATGAGAAATTATCTTTCCCGGGAAATAGATAACAAAAGTTTCAGATGAAAGAAAAATAGTCAGTTGGTGTCAAGATTTCTCTGTGCGGTGCTATCCAAAACAAAGAAGTTGGTGCTAAGATTTTTCCTCTGTGCTTCGCTATTCCATAGTCATACCAAAATTTTTCAATATTCAGTGCTGGTCGTTAGCAGTATCAAGAGAATTCAACATTTTTTTGTAAGAAGGAGAAGAACTTGTATTTAAGAGACTAAAGCAGTTTATAAAAGGACTAAAGACTGTTTAAAGAAGAAGAAAATCGAAAGTCATCACTTCCGATTTCCTACACATTACTATTATTATATATATATATATAGGTATTTATCCTCGAAAATGATATGTATTACTTCATCTCTCTCTCAAATAAAAATCCTTGGTTAATTAAACCGTTGTAGTTGTCGTCACTGTATCAGAGGATTTCGTTCACCCATTCGAACTACGCGACAGCTACATACAACCGCGTTAGGCCCTAATAGTCTGTTTAATTAGTCCTGGCGGATCCACAATCAATATGCTGTTTAAGATTCGGGCCGACCTTAATAAATGTCCCTCGAAAAGTCAGCAAACAAGTTTTTGTAATGATGCCACTAGTCTTGGTCGAAAATCAAAGTCAGCTTGACCACAGATTACTAATACAGATGGGACGTTTTTTATACTTTCATTGGTAACT